>JAQIVF010000721.1:0-18776 GCA_034698365.1 Steganacarus magnus
GCTATTTTGGCCAATTTTTACTGCTATTTATAGCGCTATTTTGATATACAATAATTGCTATTATTTTGGATCTCTATAACACTTATTGCAATTATAAATAGTGTTAAATATAGCGTTACAATCACTTTGAATGACGCGCCTCTTCATTGCTGTCATCTGCAATCAAAATGGCAAACAATAATCATATATTGGTTATACAACAATTCAATCCATGCATTATTAGAGTATCATTTTATTAATATTTAACTATTTATAACATTATACATAATTTAATCTTCTATTACCACTCAATCAAACCATAAACAAATAAATAAACAAATTTCATTAACAATTAATTAACTCAATAAAATTTTGTAAAAAATCAAGTTTTATACAATCGATAGCAATATATGTCTAAGATATGTAATAAAAGCATTTAAATAAAAGCAAAACTGAAGATAGTTTGTGATTGTAATGAATTGAATGGAAATGAAATTTAGTAAGATATTTGTATGTGTCTGGTGTTAGCATTAGTTGTTCGGTTCAATTGGGCATACAGTATCTGATCGCTGTGTCTCATAGCGAATGTTGAGTGTAGTGTTAGTGCACATCAAATGCTATGTAATCAATGAACGAACGCTATAATGATTGAATGCTATCATATTATTACAATACAACAACATTAGCCGATTCACCAAATTTCTGTCCACACATCTACCACTTAGAATAAATCGAAAAATTGAAATTTTATTATATTTTCATTATTATATACTTTATTAAAATATAAATAGTAAATTGTATTATTATATGTTAGTGTTTACGATAATGATATTAGTTTTGTGAACTGTGGTCGTATTACCGGTTAATTAATATCACTATTCAATACATTTGTTGTTGATATGATGGACACTAATGAAGACAGGTATGCGTAACATTTCAAATTATAACCAATTGCTAAATAGCTATAATTACTGACTATATTTGGTGACAGATTGTCGATGTCTGCGAATTCGGTATCAATGGGTGACATTCACTCGGAACAAGTACTTCTGCCAAACATCGAGCATATGATGAATATGGACGATCAGATTTTGCAATTATTTGAAAATCAACCATATATGGTATAAATTGTGATAATAATGATTTCTATGATAATAATGTTAATAACGATATTATATTGTGTATGATTTGAAACTTAGATGACAGATGGACCACAAATGAGTGAAACGACTCGAAATGTAGTGAATTCTAATGTCAATACAATACAATCATCTCATTTAACTGATATCAACAGTCATTCCATGGATTCGTGTAATTATGTGTCGAATTACGCGCAACACTATCACGACACTCAAGATGCGCAACAAAGATATAACGTTAAATATCGCGGTAATTCTTCACTGTCTTCGCCGAGTATGTCGACAGTGTCTGAAACTGTTACACATGTGTCCGAAACTGATAATTCATTGCAAGTGCAAACTAACTTTGTACCCGTTTCTGCAGCTGTTTCTGTTGCGTCAATCAATGTTAACGACAATTTTAAGTACGTTTTCACTTGTAGTTTGTTTTAAAATTTGCTATTTAATATTAATAAGTCTTTATATAATAGCATGACATCTGTTAATAATTGGAGTCATAGCGGTATGAGTGATCACAATCACATGCGATCAGTTAAAGATGTGTCATCTATTAACGTTGCGCCCAAAGTGATGCCACAAACGTGTCAATTATTGAGACCTCGAGTCTCGAATTACATGCAAAATGCGCCATCAATGGCATCGTCAATGGCACCATTAATGGTAACATCAATGGTAACATCAATGGCAGCATCAATGGCACCATCACTGGTGACAACAAGGGCACCATCGATGGCACCATCCACTACATCAACACCTGTTAGTCAGACCATTAATCAAGTAGCCATGAATAGTCACAATAAAGTTCATCAACAAAATCATATAAAAGCAGACGTTCAACAATCTAATAATAAATTGTTAGATTTTACTTTAGTTGAAAAACGAACTGTAATTACATTTAGAGTTGTTGATCAAATTGTTGATCTTAATGGGAAAATCATCAAAGAAACGATAGTTAAAGATGAAGAAATAGTTAAAAGTCTAGGAAAAACGCAATGGAGTGATAGTCTTACTCCATCGTCAACCATTAGCAGCGTTTCTCGTTTTCCTTCGCACACAAACTCAGGAGATCTCGGAGATATAAGTTCCTCAGGAAAAAGCACTCCTTCGGGCTTAAGCCATACCAATGAACAGTTATTGAGAGTACATTCCAATAATAATGAGTTATTTAACAAAATTCCTACACCTGTTGGTAAGCACACGATAACTAAAGATACGTCTGAATTCAATGTTAAGAACACTGTTAACATTAAAAAGAATAATGAATTGAGTGCAATCAATACATTTGCTGACAACAATTTAGAAGAAGGAATCAGTGAGATTGAAGAAGAAGAAAGAAGGGAAACCGCAACTGCTTTATTATCGTTGCAAACTCAAAGAAGTTTAAATATTGATATTGGATCGAGCGATCAATTATATATAAGTAAATCCAGTTTAAGACAAGGTGCTAAGATTATGGGCAAATGGAGGGATAAAAACTTTTATCCAGCCATTATATCCAAATATTTACCTCAAAATAATAAATGGATGGTAACTTTTGAAGACAAAGCAACGAGAAATTTATTTGAGAATGAATTGATTAGAATAGAATTCTTAATCGAAGGACAGGACGTTATGGTTACCATATCAGAAGGGTTTTGTGCTAAAGGAACAATCAAACGAGTCATTTCTGATAATAAAGATATTGTTTATGAAGTGGAACACATCAAAGATGATAAAAAAGTGGTGAAACAGTATCAATTAAAAGACTTATTTTTGAATGCAGAACAGGGAGCATCGCTTACTCTTAAATCTGCTAAGCATTCGATAAACGGTGCTGTTTTTGCTGACGTAGATTTGGACAATATTGTGTGCGGCAAACGAGCGCGAACTACCAAACAAGATAATATTATTAATAAAAATATGGCTACTTTTAAAAATGGTAAGAGAAGGCCCGCAGAATCGGATGATTTCGATATCAATGACTATAACGAAGAAGAGGAGGAAATACCATTCAAGGCAAAAAAGAAAGCTATTTATGTTCGCACCGCTAAGAAGAAACCTGAATCTCTTCACACGCATTTCAATAGTGAGCATTCATTATCAATATCTCCGCGTACGACGAAAGCAAGTATTTCGATGCCACCTCAAGAACTTATCAAATTATTAGGACCTTTGCCTGAAAATTTGGGTATGTTTGAAGGCGTTTCCTTTTTATTGACGTGCGGCGATCGTGGAAACAAAAATGATGAGAAATGTAGCGAAGAATCGAATGCTGAGCGTTCAACACCTTTTGATAAGTTTTATCTTATCAAACAAATCGAAACAGGAGGTGGAAAAGTTTTTGAATCTTTCGATGACGCGAAAGTATGTGATTCAAACCATTTCTCTTTACACATTTTCTTTCATTAAATTACTAATTAGTAACTTTTTACTTATTAGAATTCTGAGAATAATTGCGATATCGTTTTAATAGCGGATACGTATTATCGGTCGATTAAATATATACAATGTTTAGCCGCTGGTATTCCAATAGTTAGTCATCTGTGGGTTATTGATTGTTGCAGACAAAACAAATTTCTAAAGAGAGATAATTACATTTTACCTGCTGGTTTCAGTATTATAACCAATGCATTGCCATCTGACAAGTAAGTTTATATCTAACTTATGATAGTCTGAAGTACATTACAGTAGAATCAACCTCATTCACTGCTAGTACAGTTTTTGGTTTTAATCGTTTTAATTTAATTACACGCCATAATAATAACCATAGGATTTTAGACATTTTTTGAAACAATTTTTATTTAATAGAACATTTAAAAATGCTTCAAAAAAATTTGGCGGACAGGGAAAAGGGGAGACAATGGCTTTTAGAGTTGTCTTTACCATACTTTGTAGTTCTATGTAGATGTACGGTACATCTACCAGTATTTCCTAGTAATGTATTACGTAATATATGTTAATAATATTATTATAATTAAATTAGCGATCACACGCATCAATGCTAGACTAGTAAACGGGTACCCGACGAATGTGTCGGGTCGGGTCGGGTTTTATAAATTTTTAGAGAAACCCGATTTAATAATATTTATAGAATAGTTTTTAACGAAAATGTGCTAAATTATAATAAAATTATCAAATTACTACTTCATTCATTACTTAAAATAATCATATTTTGAACTACAACATATTTACTATATTATTTATTATTGAAGTTAAATAAAATATTAAATAATTATTACTCAAATAGTGAATAGTCTCACATTTCTATCCCCTAATTATCTACCGTAACGTTATTAACTTATAAACTTATCTAAAGCATCTTCTTTTTAAATAGTCGAATTTTTTATAAAAAATTTCTCATAAAATATAGTTCCAAAAAATCAATATTATTCATTCTGAATCATTGTTCCGATTAACATTTTATCATTTATTTCTCTGTTAGTTGTGTTTTTTATCAGACCTGATAATTTTTTAATGACATTATACGGTATGCTATAAATAAGTTGCTGTAAAGTTAAAAAAAAGTTTTCTCAAATTTTAGTGTTAAATTATCAATATTTCAAACTTTTACTTAATTAATGTAAATTATTTCACCCTAAGCTTTAACTTAAAGTTAAAAATGAACGTTTAAACCACCAAACTTACATCTCCATTGAAAATTCTTTGAATTTTATTCATGTATAACTTAATCGTAAATAAGTTGGTTTGATGTAAAAAAACATTTTTTATTAAAATATTTCTAGTAGAATATGCCGCATGAAAAACTAACGTTTTACATCAAATTCATTTTAGTTTTTTGTATTAATGCTATTTTATTCATAAGCAAAATTATACCTTATTAGTAAAGCACGGATTTTTACATAAAAAATATTGTTGGCGGTGCAACAAAATGACCTTATAAAATTTTTTTGAACATATCGGCATAAAATAAGTCATTTTGTAGATTTTGTAAGTCAATATAAATCAATATTTGACGAATAAGTAAATATAAAATATTTTTTAAATATTTCAAGATTTTTGGGAAATTGTCGTTAAAATTCGTTTAGTTTTCGAGGGCCCTATACTTTTAACCAAACAACAAAAAATTATCGACTAAAATAGATGCGATTTTAAAAATTTAAAATTTTGAAAAATTACGACTTGAAATTTTAAAAAAATTTTGAAAAATTACTAACTTTAATAATTATCAACGTTTATGTCAAATATAAGCGAAGAAATAAAAAAATATAAATCAATATTTTGGCAGTTTTTAGTAAATATAATATAACATTTTGGCCTAAGATAAAATATATTCCGTGCTTTACTTATTGGGGAATAGTTTATATAAACATAAGCAAAATTATAAAATTGAATCATTTAAAATAAAAACAAACTTAATAATAATAATAAAAATATGATAGCTTTAATAGAATTCTCCTAATTTTACTGAATCTCGTCTTAGAATTAATCGAATCTTCTTTTAAGGGCTTTATAAATGTTTATCACAATCAGTTGGTATTTATTAAATTATTGCAATTTCGAGTTATTTTATAAATAGTATATTTTATAGTCAGTATATTTTTAAATCGAGAGTTAAATTGAGTTATGATATATTATTTTTAATAATTTGCTTTAGGAATACGTTTAGAAAGAGTTCAACTCTTTTCAAAGGAATGAAATTTTATTTTGGTTCAAAAACGCCAGAAAAATTAACAGATCTTTGGTCGCCTGTATTGGCTGCCGCACAAGCAGTTATTGTTGATCAAAGTGCTGCTCCTCTTTTCCCAAATATTTCACGTAAGTATTCATTTAATTTTTTGGGTTATCTTAGTGTTATAGAATTAATATAACAATTATTTTAAAATATAGATGAATTAAATTTATTAATTACTTTAGCTTATGTTATATATATTTTGTTTTAAGTTAAAAGACATTTAAAGTAACGTTTTTCAAAATAAAGGTAAAACAGTGGATATTATGATTGGTGACCCTTCGTGTCCGACTGAACTGGTGAAGAAAGCTAAACAGATTAAAATACCAGTTGTGTCGAGTGAATATATAGTTCAATGTCTAATAAACGGTCGCAAATTGCCTCACGACCAGAACGTAATGTTTTCGTACACTTACAACAAGAATAACGCATTATGATTATGAATAGAATTGAACGAACAATAAATACCACTACAACTCGTTATTTATCGTTAGATGCCATTCATTTTTTAGTTTCAAAGTTTTATTTGTGATTTTATGATCACCGAAAATGTTTAACATTTTTCTTATTTCATTGTATTATAAACATTATTCATTGACCACATAACTCATTATATGTATAGTTATAGATTTTTTTTTGTTAATCTTTTAAATTTTCAGTCATACATCTATTGTGAAATATATTTGTTGCTATAAAGTAAATGTAGATTTGTTAAATAAATTGAGTGTTAATTTACTTTACAGTGAAAATTATTAGTTTGTATTTTTCTCGTACCAAATACTTAAAATGCGTTATTTTAGATAATAATGCCACACAATGCTATACTTCTATATTGAATGTAAAATTGAATAAAGTTATTTAAATATATAATAAACACTTTACAAATATAATGAGAAAGCTTTCTAATTAATTATATTGTAATCGACTCAAACCGAAAAAAAATCAGATAAATATATTTTGTGTTCTATCGTAAGATTTTGAATTACAGCAAACAATCACCGAGTTTTTTTTAATATTATCAAACGCATTGGAAATGTTAGTAATGCTAACTGTATTGCAATTTTGTGTAACATTTAGTAAATTTAAATTACACAATGCTTAAACTTGCGATAATTGAATATATGAGTTTTACGGTTAACTATTATTACACTTTTATTTATTTAACAATGTATTTTAATTGACGTTAGCAACAATAACACCAGATAAGTAAACACAATTGACAGTGAATTTTTTTGACAGTACCGTCTATTGAAAGGTTACCATATTCTGATTCTTAAGCATTTACATACACATCGAAAGAAATGAAAAACAACATTTTTGAATTTATTAATTAGTAAATAATTAAATTATTTATTAACAGTATAAGACTTAATAACTAAAAATATTTTTGTTTGTGTTGACTTTTAGCGGCATTTTTTTAGCAAATAAAAAAGCAAAACTTAAATAATTAATTTTTTAGTTTTTTGACTTATCAAAAATTCTTATTAAGAGAACTCCTATTAAGATAACAATACAAACAAATTTAATTTGAATTAGACTAGTAAATCGTAAAAATTTAAGGCCCGAGCCCGACACATACATCAGAGATACAAACCCGACACGACACGAGCTCGATAGGCTTTAGCCCGACCCGAGACAATTGTCAGGTACCCGAGGGTGGCCCGACTTTTCGGATACTAATTTACAAATATACTATATATATATTAACTAAACTCTAATTTTTAAATTAATTATAATGAGTCATATTAATAATGTCATATAAACTAATGAATTTTTTTAATATGATAATATAAAAAATGTTATTTACTTTGTTATTTACTCTGTTTCTTATTAGAGTCGAGTTTTTGATAAAAATATGAAAATTACCCGATAGACCGACATTTTATTTTTGGATCCCGAACTCGACCCGAGACTATTGTCGGGTACAAGCGGGTGGCCCGATAATTAATTATTACAAGTTTAAAACTAAACCCAATGACAATGACATGTTATAAAAAACAAAATAAATGATAATTAACAGAACATATAGTTCTAAGCCTAAGCTCTACTGGCCCTACCGATCGCTATATATTACCAATCTTAAATTATCGCCGAATCGGTCGAAATTTTTCGCAAATATGACAAAATTATGGAGCTATCATAAAAACTGTCTAGATTTTAATATTATAAAAATAATATATATACTTCTTGTGAACGATTTAACAATTGAGGATTGCATTTGACATGTGAACATTGTTCACATGATGGTAGACTGGATTGAATCAAATTGGCATTTTTACGTGTAAATTGAAAATAATTCACTGATGCATTATGTCCTACAACTAGAGCTTTGACCATATGATCTGTTCATAATAATTTCAGATTGAAATACACACGTTTACTGCGTTGATATTGTAATGATTTGAGTTTTTAACCCTATAAATTTAATATTAATTTTATAAGGTTTTCTGTTTTAATTTGTCGCCTTTTATATCCTTTAATCATTCTTTAAAACCTTGAATTCAAATATAAATAGCAGTGTTATTTTCTATAAAAAAATTATGATTACGATGTAAACTTTCAAGTGTTATTTTAAATTAAACTCAATAAAACTATGTGCATGTAATTAAAATGTAAAATTTCTTTTTATTGATATTCTGTAGAGGAACAACTCTTTACAATGGGATCCGAAAGACTGTAGATGGCAGACGGGATAACTTTAAGTCGGTTATTGTCGGAGCAACTGCTATACTCAGAAGACGGGTTAACTTTAAATCGGTTATCACCGGAGCAACTGCGAGCTTTCTATTTGGATTTTGGACCCAGAAATACTAAAGAGTTGTTTCGCCTCAGTATTGTTTTATGTTTTCAAGTTATAATTAATGCTAAATTTAATCTAAAATCATTTATTTTTAAGATCTATCTATTTAAAAATAAATTTATAATTAAGTTTAATTTAATATTTTCATTTAAAATTTATATAGTAAATCATTTAAAGAAAAAGATTTTTATGGCAACCGGGCCTATACACAAATACTTTTGTGTGTTCACTGATTGTGATGAAACCTGGGAGTTTAGAGAGGATATCGAACAACATTTAAAATATCTCTTTAATGTTGACTACGATTGGGAAAAGAACTGTTATCACGAATGGATCATCGGTTTCCTAAAGTATACAGAAAAAGTCTTTGACAGCATAACGGATGAAGACTTCAACCGGTTTAATGAGGCATATACTTATTCAGACTGTCCCACTTGCGAAAAGTTTAACAAAAACTTTCAAAAACTTCACAATGGAATTTTTCTCGACTTTACATCCACTCTTACTCCTCAATTAATTCCGTTGGCTCGAGTACACATATTACCAGAATGTTCCCCGACAGGCCATAAATATCACCATTTTTGGTACTTACCTTGGATATGCCAAATATGCGACAAAACATTCTGTTGTTACACTTATAATCGAAAACATATGGAAATTCATCAGATGTTAAACTACAAAAAAATGGTTACTTACATTAATAAAAATGAAAATTCTCAACTGAAAAATTTATTGGCGGAGACTGAACCATTAGATGATGTGGATTAACTGTTTTCAATTATTATTATGATTAATATTCCCTATAATCCTTATATTTGCATTTATTAATATTAATTTCTTTAATTATTTTATTTTCTAAGCATAATCTTTATTATTTTAAGTTTATTATCTGTAATTTTTCTTTTTTTGAAGGGACTCAAGACTTAAGGGCTGAGAATTGTAATGATTTGAGTTTTTAACCCTATAAATTTACTATTAATTTTATAAGGTTTTCTATTTTAATTTGTCGACTTTTATATCCTTTTATCATTCTTTAAAACCTTGACTTCTAATATAAATAGCAGTGTTATTTCCTATAAAATATTATGATTACGATGTAAACTTTCAAGTGTTATTTTAAATTAAACTCATAAAAACTTTGTGCATGTAATTAAAATGTAAAATTTCTTTTTATTGATATTCTGTGGAGGAACAACTCTTTACAATAAAACTCTATAAGGTCACATACGTTTTTTTCTTTCACTTTGAGAAAGCTTTATGAAAACCCGACTTTTAGATGGGATATTACAAAATCTATGATTTTATTGTGAATACAAAGTTTATGGCAAAGTTTATAACAATATCGCTTAATAGAGGAATATTTATGCGAAAGTGGCGGAACGCGTTTCAGATAACGAACCTTCAAATTCAAACTATCGACAGATCTATGGTTTCTTAAGAAACCATCCTGTAGTACAAGTAGGTTTCTATGTTTGTACAGACGACGAGAGATTCAATATTAAACTGGAGACACAACAGATGTTTGAGAAAATTGTCGAAAAATTAGCTGACCAATTCGTCAAACAATATATAAAATATTAATACTGGCATCAAATGTGACTAAAGAAATGATTTTTTATTTTCATTATTATTTTTTCTTAATTTGAATTGAATTTCTGATGGATTAGATATATAATTTGCTTTAAGCAAATAAAACATTTAATATTATAATCGATTTAATTAATCGAAACAAATTGTATTTTATGAAATATTAGTTATATTTTTGTATTTTTGTATTTTTTCTAAATTTTGTTTTTTGGCTCTTCTGTCACGAGTGACCACAGACCAACGGGCGGTGATGTTGGGGGCGACACTAACGTAACTAGAGTTTCCAGAACTCACTTTCGTAATGTGATCTATTAGTTTGTAGAACTCGTTTCAGTAATGTTGTATTAAATAAATCAA
This sequence comes from Steganacarus magnus, assembly GCA_034698365.1. NCBI lineage: Eukaryota > Metazoa > Arthropoda > Arachnida > Sarcoptiformes > Steganacaridae > Steganacarus > Steganacarus magnus. Next base: position 10,532 of record JAQIVF010000721.1, read on the forward strand.
TTTTGTTTTAAAACGCGTTATAATTATTTTATTGGTTTTAGTTACACTAATCATCATTATTTAAGTGTGATTACTAATCAATCCGATCAATAATCTTACCCAAAGTCCGGAGCACAAAGTGATAGAGGACTCAACTGAGGCAGAATCGCGATGTTTGATTTCGTACGTGACGAACGCGATTTGAATGTTTTAAAGAAGAAATGAGGCCGCTTTCCGACTGAACAGAAAGCGAATGCTGGCAGTCTCGCCAAATGTAACAATACGCGAGTGTCACTCATAAAGAACTGGTCGCTGTGCTGCCGTAAATTGCCTTTCAGGCCAAGTTTATTGGGCAGCAGACAAATAACTGAACAAATGTAATGCTTAATAATACTTTTTAATAAATCGAAACTTTTAATCAAAATACAAAGCACTTCGTAAAAAAATAAATGAATGGATTTATAAAAATAACACGAATGTGTGAATAAATGATTTATGTGATGTAAGAATTGCGATCCAAAAATTAAAGCGAACACTTTCAAACCAAAAATAGAAATGAGCCAAAAGTGCCAAAACTCTCGAACTCTTTCTGACCTCCGCCTGGACGGAGGTCTCAAATCCCAGGACTCGATAATTTTTTGCCAATTTAGCAAACCTTTGACTCTTTTTGTTTGTTCCGCCTGCTTCTGAGAAGCAATAAAAGATAAATAAAAAGCATCGCTTCCTGTTTTTTTAAATAATAAAAATAATAATAATAATACGAAAATCAAAAACATGTGAAGCGCTTTGTTGTCACATTCTTCGGTGGTCGCTACTCGTCCTCTTTCAATAACATACGTTACAACTTAATAGACTGAATTAGTTTATAAATTAATATGATTAACAATGCTCTGATGCAACAGTAAATAAAAAACGATCCCTACAATACAAATTCTGCTTCACCTAAGATAGTTTGCTCTATTATGAACACACTCTTGTTTAATTATAAACAGGGAAATATTATTTTTATAATAATTTTTTATTGCAATTTTCTTGATTTAAGCTCCGGGACATTGAAAAATCGAGCTTCAAGATCAGCTCAGCTCAGTACAAGCTAGCTTAAGCTCACTCTGAACTTTTTGCCATTGCTATCTTTTGTTCAAACGTAACTTATTCCCTGATTATAAAATTTGCCTTAAATGTACTTTTTATTTTAAAATTTTTGGATAAATGTATTGTTAAAACTACTAAATCTATTTAAGCTAAAATTTACATGTTTAGTTACAGTAAAACATATCTAAATTTTCTAATATCAAATTGACTCGACCCAACTTTACCTTCCTTTTCTACTCATGTTTTGACTGGATTTGGTGTCTAACAGTGAAGGATTTTAAAGATTTACGTTCAGTTTGTGAAAAGTTATTTTGCGATTAAACGGAAGTTACATAATGTATTTGTAGATGCTTTAATAATTACATCACAATAAATTAGCATGCATTTTAATTTTTTTATAGCTACCAAAGTACCGTAAATAGAATATGCTCACAATAAATATATTTAATATTAAAATTCACACCACATTATTTAGTCTCTAAAATTTCTTAATAATGATTACGGTATTAAGTGATTATAGCATATTGTAAAGAAAGTTTTTAATATAATAAATGGTGCGTAAAATTAAATTAATAATTATATTAGTTAATAGAGTAATGTTATATTTAGTTAACGATTAGTACTGTATGTCAATTAACTTTGGTTGCATTGAATACATTGAAGGCATTGCACACTAGAATGTTTTGTTAGGTAAGGTTAGGGTATTGCCATATGATAGCGCTATTACGTGTTTGCGAGTGTGATTGCAAGCCTATAGCAGTGAGACGTAGAGTGAGTGTGTTGTGTGTTATGCTATGATACTATCAAATATGATGTATAGTAATGTTAGTAATGTTTCAATGCATTGATGGCTAACAATGTCAATGTCGTCATTCAATAGTATCAATTATATCAATTATTTAATTAATTAAACGTATTTGTAGTCAAATAAAATGGACTCCGAGGATGAACTTAATGATATCTATAATATATCGGATTCTGGCAACGAATCGAGCGATGAAGAGGACGATGGCTTGTCTGTGGCTCTCGAGGCCGAGCCTATGGGTTCGAACGTCAAAGAAAGGATGGACATCGACGAAGAGTTTCCATACGAAGTGCTCACCACTGAGAAGATTGTCGAACACATGATTGACTGTATTCGAGAAGTGAATACCGTTGTACAGGTACTCAATCACTCATTCACTCACTCAATCGCTCACTCATTATATTGCCATTAAACACATTTGCATTTTACATGAATCGTCAACAGTTACCACCAACCATCACCAGAATACTTTTAAATCATTTTAAATGGGATAAAGAAAAGCTATATGAAAGGTGATTATGATGTTATGTAATGTTAAGTAATTACGATGTGCTCTATTGTGTTATTGTCTAATAGGTATTACGATGGCGACCAAAACGAGTTGTTCCATTCGGCGCATATCATTAATCCTAATAATGATCGAACACTAATGAAATTAATTAAAGTTAGTTAACTGCCATTCATGCCATATAATATAAACATGCCATTCCTTTTAATTCATTTATTTTATCTTAATGCTAGAAAAATAGTCACAACGGAATGGAATCGTGTATTATTTGTTGCCGTGATTTACCATCATCTGTAAGTTATTCTTTACTTTAACTTTCTATAATTATTTCCATCTTATTGTAAATTATATATCGTTTACTGAATCGCTTTAACACAAGTAATTAATTTTTGACCCTTTTTGTACCAATAAAATGGATAACATCTTATTGTATGAAATTAGCTTATTATCATATAAAGTTGTGTAAAATTACTAATATTAGAACTGAAGTAATAATTTTTTAAGTCTTTCTAAATTTATAAATTTTATTTATCATTTTAAAATTAATCGATCGAAAAAATTATGGATATACTGTATTACCGCAAGCCTTTACATAAGTGTTTGAAAAGTAGTTCTATTACCTCGAATACAATTGATATTTGAACCATAATGAAAAATAATTTTCAAGTAGCTCTCGGTAATGGATAGTGTCCTGCAACTAATAATGGCAACAAATTTTTAAATAAATTAATTAAAATGTATAGGTAAAGGTAGGATAATGTGATAACTTACGTTAAATAAAAAAGGTTGGAATTGGAATTAAATGCAAGTTAAGTGTAATGGAAATATTTTGAAATAATTCAGTTAATGAATTGCTTTAATTTTACTTATTTTAAGTATGAGTTTTATTATATTAATTATATTAAATATAATTGAAGTGGCAATGTTTTAGACAATTTAATATAAACTGCAATGTAAATTTTATCTAATTTTATAACATTTATTTTATTTCAGTTGATGACAGGACTCGCGTGTGGCCATCGATTTTGCAAAGGTATTTTAAATTATATAATCACCAGTGATTTTTTATTTCAAACTATTCGTATTTGATGACTTAAATTAATTTTATTTTACTGTTATTTATGTTTTAACTAATGATCCAAACATAAATATCTCCAACTGTTATCATTAATAATATTGTTCATTTAATAAACTTATTTATTCGATAACATTTATTCAGTTTAACTTTAATGCAATAAAAAGTAAAAAAGAAAAGCTCAAACTTAAACTTATATAACACAAGAGACTCGTTTTCTATAATATAGAGCAAAGGGTTTTTAATGCTTATTTTGCAATGACATCGCAAGAAATTACTATAATGCTATATAACTATTAAAATTTTATGTGATCTACAAATTTTCGCGTATACTTTTAGGAACAATAATGACTTTGCAGAAAACCCTAGATTATGATTGTTGAATCGAACCAACGAAATGACTTTAGAGTCGTAAATCTAAGAAAAATAGTTTTCAATTCAAAATCAATTGATTTTAGGTTATTTGCATATTCTCTTCAGTTCTGTTTTGCCTCCGTTTAGTTTTAAGTTAGCGGATATTTAAGTAAAGATATAAGTAAATCCTAATATAATCCTATTCAGCTTTCTTAAAGGCAATATACGCTGATGTGTACAGTATATGTTTTATCTTCTTCTCCCTCTTTAGTTTTTTATTGATTTAATGCCAAAACGTACTGCGCGTACAAATGTAATTTGAATCATAATCCTATATATTTACTGCTATTTTGCGAAATCATGAATCGTAAGCATAGGCTTAATATTTCTATAAGACTTCAACTATAAGTTCATCATACGAGCTTTAAGCACTAGAGACCATTGTTTGCCACCCAAAAAATTATGAATTTTACAGGAAATTAAGTAGTTAATAGGTAATAGTTATAGTATAGTTCAATAACATTTAAAATACATTATTAGGTTGTACTTTACCGGTAAAATTTTTATTTATTTTTTATCCAATATAAAATTTCCGCTTTTCTACTATTTGCATCCAATTAAAAAATTAAAATTATATATAAGCTAAACAAGACTAGTTTTTAATTAATATTAATAGCATTATTAGCAAATATGTAACTTAAAACTAAATTGTTGAAGTAATAAATCTATTTTTAAGATACTTTTTATATAATTATTAATTAAGTACAACAAAATTGTATTGTTCATCGTATTTATATGTAAAATATATTTAAGTTTGAATTAAAGAGAAGTTATGATTTAATTTGTAGAATGTTGGGTTAATTACTTGACCACCAAAATCATCGAAGAAGGTCAGGGACAAAAGATTTCATGTGCTGCTCACGGTTGCGATATATTAGTTGACGATCAGACTGTTATAACACTCATTACGGACCCTAAAGTTAAATTAAGATACCAACACTTAATAACCAACAGTTTTGTTGAGGTATATTTTTTAGTTTTGAAATCTGAATATGAATAAATTAATCTGAATAACTCTTGAATGAAAATGATAGTGTAATAGATTGTTACGATGGTGTCCTAAACCTGAATGTTCACACGTTATACGAGTTTCATACGTTGATTTTCAACCAGTAATGTGCGTCTGCTGTACTCTTTTCTGGTAATCATTTTTTTAATCGTTAACTAACTAATTAAATTTTGTTTAACATTTAATAATAAACATTATGTTAGTTTTTTATGCGGAGAAGGTTGGCACGAACCCGTTAAATGTGATTTATTAAAGAAATGGAAAAAGAAGTGTGACGACGATAGTGAAACGTCTAATTGGATTGCGGCCAATACTAAAGAGTGTCCCAAATGTCAGGTCACTATTGAAAAAGATGGCGGTTGCAATCATATGGTAATTTCTTTAATCCACTCTTTATTAATTATGCTTGTTTTCTATTTAAATGCGTGAATCTTAAAATACTTGTAAGTATTTGCGTTATGCTATCTTTGCTAAATCATAATTGCTTGCGATTTAGTTCTATTTCTATAGTTTTTTATACCAATTTGCAGGAATAGGATTTTATAGTATTCAGAATCAAAGTTTTCTTTTATCTAAGATTTATATTAAAAAGAAATTGATAATTGATAATTTTACAAAATCTCATTGTGTTATAGGTGTGCAAAAATCAAACATGTAAAGCAGATTTCTGTTGGGTATGTCTCGGTCCGTGGGAACCACATGGCTCGTCATGGTTTGTAATTTCAATCACATTTTAACGAAATAACATCATTATTAATTACTTTATTTGTATTTAATTATAGGTATAGTTGTAACAGATATGATGAAGACGAAGCAAAGGCAGCGAGAGATGCTCAAGAAAGATCAAGAGCTGCTCTGCAGAGATATTTATTTTACTGTAATCGTTACATGAATCACATGCAAAGCTTAAAATTCGAAAACAAGTTGTACGCGTCTATAAAAGAAAAGATGGAGGAAATGCAACAGCACAACATGTCTTGGATCGAAGTGCAGTTCTTGAAGAAAGCTGTCGATGTGTTGTGTCAGTGCAGACAAACATTAATGTATACTTATGTTTTCGCGTATTACCTCATCAAAACCAATCAATCGATTATATTCGAGGATAATCAAAGAGATCTTGAAAGTGCGACCGAAAAATTGTCGGAATACTTAGAAAGAGAAATAACTCAAGATAATTTGTCGGACATTAAGCAGAAAGTGCAGGACAAATATAGGTGAATATAAATACAAATATTTAATATTTTTAATTAACTCAACATTTATTTAATCTATATTTAAAAATCATTTCAGGTATTGTGAGAGCAGACGTAAAGTATTGCTGCAACACGTGCAGGAGGGTTACGATAAAGATTGGTGGGAATACACTGTCAAATTAGACAAAATCTGATTTATTACATTCTTACCCAACAAACTAAATGTTATCCTCTCAAAAATACATTTAAAAAAATATAATTAGAAAACATAAACTTTTATACGGTGTGACACACAATGGAAAATATGAAACTGATTAATGTCCGTTTAATGTATACAACTGATACAAACAATGTTTCAAATATACCCAATTACACACCTAATTATTAATTATAAAAGAAAAGTGAAGATAATTTAGATTTTAATTACGCTGTTTTAGGATTGCATTTTGCCAGACTTCAGACTTCGATTTTTCAAATCATACATTTTATACGAAGTAACATAACATAATTGTAGCTAATTTTCTCATTGCTCACAAAGTATTAGTTGCTTACATATTTTAAAGCGCCATTTCTAAAAACATGGATAAAATATGTAAAAGTTGTGCTGAGCATTATCTAGTTTTTTATTTTTTAATTGTTTAACTTTTTTGTTGTCACAATATATACTGTTAATAGCAATTAAAAATTGATAACATTTTGGGTTCAAATAATTCAAATATATTAAGCTATTCAACCGATGCATACATGTAAGAATTATGGTATTATAACTATTAATTTATAATATAATACAATATTCGAATATTTTTTATTTCTTTGTCTCACTTTTAAAATATTTAAGCCATTGTTGAATACGCCAAATATTGTAATGTATTTAATTGAATTTACTTTTTATACAATACAAATACAAATTATGCTCTACTATATTAATACTGATTTTTTTATTGCAAAAACGCATTATTACTTTGATTTTTTACAACAAACATTTAAAAAGTAGAGTTGCGATCGTAAGTGATTAGAAATATGTTATTAACAGTAAAGACTGTTGAATTGGAAATTATGAATCTTAATTAAATTTAGGATTTATTTTGGCAACGCTTAAAAATATAAACTTGACTCAAAACTTAGGTTAAACAAAGTTAGAACTTTTGCCCCAAACATGTAATACAGGCAATATTCGGTATGCTGTTTATCGTATGATCAGTATTCAGTAAGCGTTGCATACAATAATATTAGAGATTATTAGAGAAATGTAATATATATTAAAATTCATGACTTTCAGAATATTATGCCATTGTTCTTAGTCGTCGTAACGAACAGATGCTTCCAGCTTTGCTTTTGATTTATTTAACTTTTTGTTACATTTGGATGTCTACGAGCAACTTATTAGATGCACATTGTAATATTAACGAGTGAAAGGCGAAATAATATCAACACACGAGTTTCGAGGTTGACATATAGCTTCTAAGACTTATTATACAGTACAATCACTTAATTTTAGGTTCTTTATTTTTATACTACATTTTGTTTTTTAAAAGATATTCAAAAATTACAATGTTTGTAATTTAATTTTTTAATAAAGCTGAAGGATTCAGGATGAGCTTACTTGTCTACTTAAGTAAGCCTACAACATAGTTACAAACTTCTAGGTAGGGATCTACCCTCTAGATTCACAAAATTTTAGTGGGGTGTCAAATCTCAACGGATTTAAGCGACAATTCTTTCCAAACTTTTGGCAAAAATTATAGGGGTCTCAAAAACACATCGGACAATTCGACAATTTTTGCAAATCTCAATTTTTCGTTAGAGAGGTCAGATTTTCAACCCTGGGCAAGCACCCCCTCTGTGTAACTATGGCCTACAATAATAACTTTTAGTCTTGCAATTATTGACTACGAATAGCGTTAAGTTCTGAGCACATCATTTTTTATTTAATTTAATTTATTATCATCACAGGAACTATTTTAGATGGATAAAACAGAATTTTTCGAAACACTTTTATTTGATATAAGTTAAGCTTAGTACTATACAAAATTATGGATGGAAGGAATGGGAATAAGGTGGAAAACTGCGGGATGGGAGGGATTCCCGCAAATTTTCATAATCCCGCATAACAATCAAATTTATAAAAATTATCGCTTAAATCTACTGAGTTTTTCATGGCCATATAAAA
>JAQIVF010000722.1:0-18769 GCA_034698365.1 Steganacarus magnus
AAAACTTAACATTTATTTCAGCAATAGAGTTTCAGCATTTCCTATCCTTCATAATATAAGAAAAAATGCCATATTGTTTACATTTTTAACTTTGCAAATATATAAAAATAATACATTAAATTATTGTAAAAATGATCGATAAAATGTTGGTTTAACGATTTCAGCTCAAAGTTTAAAATCGGCTAGAAATGCAAAATTTTATCGTTTGACAAAGAACGTCATAAATTTTTAATAAAATAATTGAATGAATTTTTAATTTTATTATGAGTAATTCGAATGAATAATGAATGCATTATAATAAACTGTACTTAAAAATAAGTATTTCTATCAATATATGTATACTTATATTCACCACTTAAAGGCTGCAGGATATTTGTAATTACGAATCAAAACCTGAATCGACATGTTAGCGAGTCTATTGTTGAAGTATTTGTTTTATTTTTATACAATGAAAAACAAATAAGAAAATAGTACTATTTTGATAATTATGAACAATAATATTTCAATGAGGTATAAGAACAAGAGTAAAATAACATTAATAATTAAAAGAAATAAATAATTGAAAATTGTATTAAATTAATAAAATCTAAATAATATGCATTGCATTGTTAAAGAATTTGAATTACTGTAGCGTTAGGAAAAGTTCTGCTATTAAATGCCACTCGCGGTGAAACAACTTCTGATAAAATAAAATGCTTTGCTATTTCATTTAGTAATTATATTAAAGGACGGGAAACTGGTAATTTAAAAAATAATTATATAATAATTGTTTCTCATAATCAATTTTTATGTGCGTTTAAATTTTTTATTGGTGACTTAATTTACGTATAGCTAATGTTTCTGATAGAAAAGTAATGGAGTATAAATTATTTATTATTATTATGCCAACTTTTATTTCTTTCGCGTTTTAAGTATATTTTTAACCAAACTATTTTAATATCATTTATACTTCGACTCATATGTTGTTAATAACTAATTATATTCTTTTAATTGTTTATTAATACCTATCAACTAAAATATTTTTTAAAATGTGTGATCTTTAGTGATATGTTATGTGTTGCAGTTTTTTTAAAAAAATTAGAACTAGTAAATTTGTCGTTAATTACATTCTTATAATTACTAAAGAAAGTTGCAATCTTACAATTTTAAAAATTGTGAGGTATAGCTAATTATAGACTTAAATATACTTTTAAAAGTATAAGATGTTTTTACGATCTTTTTATATTTCTTATTCCTTCATTTAATGGTCATCATTGATAATAAGCAGTACCAAGCATTTAAAAAATTGTTATTCTAAATTTTAATCTATAAGGTTAAGAAGCCTAAAATATTTTCTTTGTTGCATTTTTAGTTTAACAATCAATGCACGCAATGGCATATCTTTTGTAGTATTGTTCATTGAAATTATTCTACTCATACATTACTCATTACTTTTCATTTCTTTTCTTTCATGCAGCTTCGAGAAAACAACAAATTTATTTTAAATAAAAGATGATCGAGTGTTTTGAATTTGAAGTCACAATTTTCAATTACCGCATATGATTAGTTTATTGTCTTAGAACTCGCAATGTTTAGATAGTGATAAATTTTAGTCCAATTTATTAACAAATGATGAGAATTTTAAGGTTTTATCCGGTGATGAGATGTGTTAAGTGAGTTTAACTATAATTGATTATATATTTACACTTAATTTAAGCGAATAAGAGATTTTTTCATTTTACTCGCCAAACATTGAGCTCGATTTTATACGGCATTCGTACATTGATAGTTAAATTTGTTTCTGACAGAAATTTCAAGTTGTCTGATGAAACTAAATAAGCTATACGTGAATAAAAATTAATTTTATAACTTTCAAAAGAAGACTGCGTTTTTTGCCTATACATAAAATAATGTTAAAAACTCTTTGGGTGGTATGAAAACAATTTAATATTTGAAAGAGTTTAAACAATTGAAATAAGACACTTCACTTCCTAGTGATTACCAGTAGTTTGAGTAAATAATTGATCTCAATTTGTAAATAGTTTTTCGGATATTGATTTATATCAAAAATGACTAAAGGCAAGGTAACAAAACTTGTATGTAAGAGCATAGTTGTTGCACAGAGAGCGGTGCTGTGTCCAGGATTGACCCCCACATAGAAAATCTGAAAAATCTGATCCCCCCTAACGAAAAGTTGAGATTTGCAAAAATTGTTGTTTAAATCCGATGAGTTTTTGATACCCCTATAATTTTTGTCCAAAATTCTGAAAAAATTGTCGCTTAAATCAGTTTAGATTTGACACCCCTTAAAATTTCGAGAATCTAGAGATCTGACCCCACCCTAAAGGTTTGGAGCGAAGTGTATCTATGATTTACTAATTAATTATTGGCAGAGTTACTCCCAGACACTATGAAGAGTCACTAAAGTAAATTTGGCTCATATCTTATATTCAGAATTGCATCATTTTAAACAAAGATTTTACTTTATAAAATTTTTGACATGAATCAAACTGAATTGGCTTCGAAAAATTGTTTTATTTTCTTATATAGCATTTTCTTGACTAGACATCAATGCATATCTTTATGGCATTCTTGTATCGATTTTTAAAAATTTTTAGGACTAAAACAAACACCGCTTGCAAATATTATTGAACTTTCTAAGTGTTATTACTCTTATTATATTTATTGCTGAAATAGAAAGCAACAAAAAAGAAAAAGATTTGACTGGTAAGAACCTTTTTACTTAATACTCTCATACATTTAGTGCAGCTCTTAATACTCGGTAGAAATGGTTTCCCATTAATGTGTATAAGAAAAACAAAACAATCGTAGCCAGAAGGTATAAAAATGGTACATTTAAAACTTTGTGATTTCCAACACTTTAAATTTAAGTGGAAAAGAATTGGTTTTAAAAAATTTTACGTTATATTGAACCCATTAGTGTATTTTATTGTTTTATAGTTTTATTAAAACTACCGATTATTCGGTTTACAATTTGTTGCTAACTTTATATTAATAACTTAACTCATAAATTATTTAGTTAAGTAGTTTTATTTTCCAGGTTTTATTATTATTGGTTAAACTAGTTTTAACTTTAAAACCAAACTGTTTACAGGTTTTGGTATTTTTTAATTGTGAACTATTGTTTTGTTATTAGATTTATTTTTAAATTAATTACCAAAACACTTTGACTAATATCATAGCTGCCTGCCATATGCCATAATAAGCACTCTGCAAAGTGAGGTGAAATTACTTATGAATTAAATAAGTTAAGTATAAATTATGAAGCATATACAGAATAGTGTGGGAAATATGGTTTTGAAAATTTAACTTCTAATGTGAGGATAATCGTGCGTTTGCTAGAATTCGTGAATTAAAAACTTAGTTATTATACAAACAGATGTGTTTTATTTATTGTCACATACATCTGCCATTAAAGTTTGGTTTTTTTGCGCAGCCTTTTATTTATGAACCGCTTATTATAAATTTAGGTAATAGTAAAGGGTTTCTCTGATAATAGACATTGTTTTAAATCAATGGCTAAACTGTGAGAATTTTCATGGTTACGTGAATAGAATTCTATTAATTTAATATTTCGTGCGATGCTATTCTCTCGAAATTGTTCTAATCTATTGTGCAGCATGTGATTTATTTTTCCCACAATGCACTATAATTACTAATTTATTCAGCATTAACACTATATATAACTTGTTGCGAGCATTCTATTATAGAGCCTGGAAATAAATTTAAAATTCAAAATAATCGACTTAAAAATTCAGTTTAGGTTATACTGTAAGCTTGCAAAACATTATATGTATTACTTGAAAAAGAGCGAAATTTGCTTTAAGCAATGAAATCGATGCGTAACACTGCTTGTATGCTCGTATTGTTCCAACAGACACAAAAAAACTTCATGAGAAAATGCTGGTTTGCACTTTTTAAGGCAACGTTTGAGCAGACAGACAGACAGGTAAGTAAGGTATTTAAGTTTTAGGCATATCAAGCGTAACGTAAGTATTATTAGTGTGCAATACGTGCTTAAAAAGCCTGAGGATTGTAAAAGCATCGAACAAATAAATTCTTTGCTTTGCCTATCCTTAAAATAAATTTTGTCTGCACCACAATCGAATCACTGGTAGATTTTATTTTCGACAACCGAACGATAAAATATATGAGTCTCACAATGTGATAATAATCGTCTAAAAGTGTCACTAAAAATGAATGAGAGACCATCAAAACTGTTCATTATTAGTGGTTGTTTGCATCAGTCTATTGTGACAAATACGTACAAAACGGTAATTGCGATATCGAGTGAAGAGGAGACAGGTATTCGTTGCTCGCACACAACTCGGGTGGTCCTCAAACAGTAGTCTCATGCTGTCTTTTGGGTGCCGAGTATGTCAAATCTCTGACTGAAACACTATCGAAAAACTTTAAACACTGACATGGTTTATGTTTGAAAAGAGTTATATTTATATATACGGTATTAAGCGAGCATACATTGCATACACAATAATACCCCACTTTATCTCTAGTGTCAATTTATTTGCTTGATTACAGACAATTGCTTTATCTTTATTTCCAATATTAAGGTCAAAAATTAAAATCTTTGCAATCGAAGAAATGAGCGGAGAAAATGAGTCACTTCTCGTTCTACCATCATATGATCAATTAATAATAGCGATTTAAATACATCATTACGTCTAGTATTTATTAAACAACCGTCTATTATAAAGCGATTTGATTGAAATATAATTATTGGAAAAAAGAAAAAAGTATTATTATTGCTGTCAAGTTTCAAAAAAAAACTTTTCTAATATGTTGTTATATTTTTGAGTGAAGAGCTTTTAAATTACAAGTTGGTTACGAAATAAAAATTCAGACTACTGTATGCATTCAGTGTAAGTATATATTATTTTGTTTTTTTTAAATCTGGTAAAATATTTTGTTATTGTAAGTTTGATAAGCTTTTGTATAGTTTGTCCGCATTCTCTACCGAAGAAAGTATTAATTATAATTACCAGACTATTACAATCAAGCATAAATAGGTGAGAGAAAAAAGTTTCGAATCGTGATTCTAAAGTTTTTCAAAGTTCATTTGATAAGACCTAAAATTTTTGCGGAAAATCCTAAGCAAATAATACTGACACCATATTCTGCTATACAATTTTATATTTAATAATCAATTTGTCGTATTTGAAAATATAAACGTTTTTTTTTTGGTAAATCAGGTCAAAAAGTGTGTAAAGTCAAAAAATTGTTTATATTGGTTTCATTTCAACTATGTTTTTGTCAAAATGTTAATTTAAACCAATTTAAAATATCAGTCTTCAAAATGTGAAAATAGCATAAAACGAGTAAAGACAACATAATATGAAGTAACAAAAATTTAAAAATTGTTTTTATAAAATCTCTGAAAATCCATTATTAAATTACTGTATAACCATTTTAAACTGTCAACTTTATATTTATTCATAAGAAACTGCTCGTAAAAAGTTTATGAAACAACAACCAATGATCATAGATTTTTCAATACAACAGATTTTATAACCAAATTCAATAGGGTATACATTCTATAGACATTTTTTTGCTTAATTACTATCATTTAATTGTAATTTAATATCGTAAAGGCTATAATCTATGCACATAGAAGAGGTAAATATATCATCATTGAGTCAATTTCCATCAATTAGTATGGAAAACTATTTGTGCAAAACTTATCTATTTATCCCGGATGTTTTAAAATCACCTTAAAAACTGAAAGGACACGTGAACCGCCTTTAATTTTTTTACTGTAATAAAAACATTGAACATTGTTATAGAAGTTAAAAATTATTGGCTTACAAGATGGAGCGTATCTAATTGTTAAGCACAGACCGAAAAAAGAACTTAAGTAATAACTCTTTAGATACGGAATTGGAAAAGAAGTTAATTTGAACTAAAATTAATTTATAACTTTTAAACTCGTAATCTAAACTCGGTAGACATGATTTGAATATTAATGATATTTCGCTGCGAAATAAAAGCGAAAATTATTTAGCGGTAAAAAAATAATTGAAGCATCAAAGCAAGCAAACGATTAAAGAGCCAATTATCGTGGGAATCGAATTCAATTCTCATTAGTTTATGCTTCCACTCGTTGAGAATTGATTTGAGTTATTGAAACTAAATTTTAAATATATATTGCACTTAGTTATGTACTTTTATTGATTTAACAGATTAATTAAATTTTCGATAAAATAGGTTTGTTTTGAGATTATTGGATCAAATTTAAAGATAAAATTTTTAAAAATTTTAAGTATATTTAATAAACAACTTAATGCACATTCATTTAACATACAGTACACGGCATTAATTTGTTTTCAATCGAATCGGCATCTTATACTCATTCTAAACTAACGCTTGTTTAGTGTAGTAATTTAAGTGCGCATATCCATAAACTTTACTGTAAAATGTAGCTAAAAATTATTCCTCTATATGTTATTCGCGGTGATGGGCTTTTGGCTGAAAGTCCAACAAGAGAGATATGGGTGGGGTTTAAACCTCATTAAATAGTGAAAAATCTGAAACGCACACAAAATTTTGAAGTTTTTGAAAATATGAAAAATTGTTGTTCAAATTTGGGTTGCAATCAAAAACTCATCAGATATAAACGACAATTTTTGTGGGTGCAGTCAACCCTATGCAAACACTCCTTGTGAAACAATGCTTACATTAAAACTAATCACAGATACAAAAGTTATGGTTCAAATCCGATGAATTTTGGCTAAAAAATTAAAATATTGTCATTATTCAATGAGCTCACTGAGATAGCTTTTTATGGACTTATGCTAAAAATTAAAATAAAAATACCTTAGAAAAAGTTTCGGTCCGAAGGCCAACAAATTGTTTAAATCTGGAAAATTTTTCGTAAAACAATTAGAGTCTAATAATTTCTGAGTTTAAGTAACAAATATATTTAAAAACGAGAAGCTTAGAGGTATTTTATCATGACTTTATGCATATTTTAACTCTTTTTGCAGAAAATATTAAAAATTAAAGGTAATCATGAATACTAGACTAGTAAATGGTTAAAATTTCAGGTCCGAGTCCGATACAAGGCTTGTGATCACAATAATTTTTATTACAAAAAAAAACAAAATCAATTTATTCCAACATAAAATATTTTTAATCTTTAATATAACTTAATTTATTTATTACATTTGTTGTAATTCAAAGTATAACCATTCAAACTAATGATAAGTTTATATATTAATGAATTTAATCTTTTGTTCACTTTTGTTAAGAAAGATGTTTGTATTCTAAAATCTGTAATTTTTAAAGAATTTTAAAACTTGATCCGAAATTTTATTTTTGAAGACCCCATTCATATATATTGCCAATTTTTGAATGTAAAACTTGTTCTCCTGGCAAATGAGATTCGGGTAATAAGAATGTAATTGAAATCATCTTAGATTTAGGAATAAGTAATAAAAGAAAAAAGAGAAAAACACTGGAGAGAGTATTGGAATATATTGAGAGTGGAAAAAATATGATGAAAATTGAAGATGGGAGGTGAATAAAACTAAATTTTTGGCGGATCTATTTATTAGAAATGCCAGCACACATCAGTAAAATAATGAATTATACTGTTTACTGCAGTTCTCAATCAAATCGAATGAGTTTTCTATATTACTTGATTAAAATATCAAACTAGTGCATTGCCTCTCAGATCAGACAAGTTTTAACTCTTTTTCTTATAAATATACTGCTGTACATTTATAATTCAAATATATCTTAACAATAATTTTAATTAACATTAAATAAGGTTTTGTTTCTTTGCGGGAATTTAGAGTTGAGGAGTGGCGGGAGTGATGAGAAATTTTGTTTTTATGGGAACAGACGCGTGGGAATAAAAATCTATTGTTGTGGGAGGGAATGGGAACCTATAAAACTATATATTTTTCTAGACTAGTAAAAAAACCAATCTTGAAAAAATTATGTTTTGCAATTAATTCTCCACAAAAATGTTTTAAATATTCTTAAAGTTAATGCTGTTTTTACAAATTAAGACTTTATCATATTTACAGTGCAACGCTTAGTTTAGGTTTTCTCATTTAAAAACTATATTAATAAGAAAAGTAGAAAAGTATTTAATTTGCTGCAAACAAATCAAAAAATGAAAAACATTATTAGGCTTTGTTTACGAAACGTTTAGTGAACGTTAAGTAAGCATACAGTGATTGCGTCATACTTTTTCTAAGAAACATTGCATCATCTTAAATATCTTAAATGCAAAATGCAAAAAAAAAATATAATCAAATATTGTTAGGTATTTGTAGAGAATATTTAACAGTGAACTTTATTAGCATTATTTACATTTTGCCCAAACATAATCAAATGGTTGCCACAGCAAAGATTAGGTCTAAAAGGCATCTAGGAATTGCTTATATATTTAGTTTAGCTTAATATTATGTTTATAAAAAAAGATAAACCCTTTTTATAATGGAGAGATAAATAAAAGAAATATAAACTGAACACAAGTGACTTTCCGGGACTCTATTAGTGTCATAGAGATAGCGATGTAACTTAACTCGCATTGCATATAAGCTACAAACACTTCACAACAATGTTAGAATAATCTTATTCTCAGCTTTTAATTGCAGCAAAATCTCAATTTTCTTTGAACACCTGCAACTTGTTCAGAATCGAGAGTGAGATGAGTAAAAGCCAGCATTTTATTTACACGGACTGTGTGTCAATTTGATGGCATATCAAATTATACTTATATAAAATACATATATACATCTACATAGAAGAGGAAAAAATAGTTAAAGTTAGTGTCAAAACAGGTATAGCAGACACTACACACTACAGTCAATACACCGACTATAATAGAGGGCAAAAAAGAATACGCGTATGAGTAAGACTGTATGTATATATCTATAGAGTAAATCATTCGACGTGTATCTCCTGATATTATTTTTTATGGTCGAGTGTTCAGAAGGTATTTATTTGTGGCGCACTTCAATGTTGTGCGTGTATTAAGTTTGACATTGAGATAATAAACCCTTTCGTATTCTTCGCCCGTTTTTTCCATACCGGCTATTGTTTGCGATCGTTGACGTTCGAGAAAATAATTCTCAACTTTCTTTTTTTCATTTATCAAAAGCGAGTTTCGCTGATGTTTCGCTGATGTTTCGCTGATGTAACTGCATATAAGTTAGTTATTCAATTGAAATCGCTTATCACAAGAATGTATCAAAAGCGAACAATAGATTCATAGCAACATTAATAATAGCAAAATTTAGATTAACGTTATGTGATTTTATTTACAAATCTTAAATAATTTTCTTACAAGTAAAGAATTTAGAATTTTTAAAAACTTAGAATTTTAGAAAATAAAGTTTAACAAAGTTTATTACACGCTATTAAAGTGTTTCCGTTGACGTTATAATTTATAAAAATGATATATACTGTATATATTATATATTATATACATTATTAGTTATAAACAAACATAACTTGAACATAACAAACTAAACTAAACACCGAACTAAAGGAGTTTATCTTATTCTCGACTACTAAGCCATAAAACATAATATATAAATTAATTATATAAATATGATATATTTATAAAAGTGTGGGCGAGTGTGGAGTGTGGATAATGTGAATAAAGTGAATAGTGTGCTCAATTGTCGATCAAACGCATGTTACTAAGTTTTGTCTAATATTATCTTTAAGTATGTATTGAATCAAAACAATACAATAATAGAAGCGCACTACGGTTTGTCTCAAGTTTTATCTGCCGTAAAGAGCATATGTATTAATTTCCGTTTCTTTAAGAGTGCTGTCATTTCATTTTCTTCTTGTTTTAAAATACTTTTGCAATGAGAGAGACGTTTGTGCCCACATTCAAGCATTGAAACATTGAAACAGTTAAGTATAGCCTTCACTGCTGCAGCAAAGCATTCAAGTATTCAATAATAGCTCATGTTTCCAAAAGTAATTAACTGCTAGTTTTGTTACTAAAATGTCTTCTATTAAATCTGTAGGTTATTGTTGAATAAGACAAAAAGAATTGCTGTCTCACTCTGATTTAGCATTAGATTTTGACGTATAAACCAGAAGATAAATGGTTATATTGATAAATGTACATTCGCTGGCATTCTCTGTGTTTCACTATGTTTTGCCATATATGTGCGGGTATTTCACTGACAACAAGTTTACTGCGATTTTAATTAACTTGATTTTAATATTCTTGAGCGGAGCATTAGGCAGATGGCTATAAATTGTAACACATCTGTTTGGAAAAAATGAATGAGTAGTGTATTTGGTACGTGTGCCTCATCTCCTGATCATTACTTTTAAAACTATACCATAAACCATGCCATTTGCGGCCACATATACCAACTCTCAATTCAATGAATTCATAACGTGTTCGAGCATTTCACGCTCTCTTGATATTAACATCAACACCAACGCATGCATTGCTGTATTGCAGTGTGTAAGCAATAGCATTGCAATTGAATTGATGGTGAACTGGCATATGAACGGGCATATGAACTGGCCATACATATTGTACACCTAAATTAGCCATCCGGTCATTTCTGAATTTTTCACAGATGCGATGTTCGATTAGATTAGAAGCAATGCTGCCATAAGCTCAACAGCAAAGTGGTTTTTGTTGATGCGTGTGGATTCGTGTGGATTTGGTTCATATGTGCGAATGTCTGCAAATGTGATGACCACGCATGCAATGCTAATAATATTAGGTTTTTATCGTATTTGTTTCTCCTCTTTGACGCCTTTCTTCCTCATCACATATTGTGATATCGCCCCACTTATTTGATGCGTCCAATGCGTCCAACGCTATGGTCAGCTGATGCTAGCAATTGGAAAGATAAGAGCCTATGATAAAAGTGGAAAACAA
This sequence comes from Steganacarus magnus, assembly GCA_034698365.1. Taxonomy (NCBI): domain Eukaryota; kingdom Metazoa; phylum Arthropoda; class Arachnida; order Sarcoptiformes; family Steganacaridae; genus Steganacarus; species Steganacarus magnus. The sequence continues at coordinate 10,892 of JAQIVF010000722.1, forward strand.
CATTAGCTTAAGTGTATGCTACAGTAAGCTTAAGAGTAACCTAATTCTAATTCACTTTTGACACCACCACTACTGCCGAACTATCAAAATGCTATTTCACTCGACTATAAGTCTGTTTTACGAAACCGCAGCTGATTTCAACAAATATACACTTTTTAGTTAAATATTCTAAATGGTATAACACCTGGATTTTAATTTTTAGATATACTAGTTTAGAATCAATTTGATGAACCTTTGATAAACTCATCCATCCATTCATGCATTTGTTCCAAACACTGAAGACTAAATAATAGCATCACTTGTGAATGCTTAGCATACGCATTGAATTTAATTCATTTGCACAAATGGGTACCCATTGTAATAGCTGTCTGTGCTATAGTTATTTTTGGTGCCATAAGCCCTATGAGAAATTTGCAAAAACTATTATAATCGAGTTAACCATCGCATGCATATAGACTCATAATGTTGGTAATACTGGTTATGTTGGTTATGTTGGTTATGTTGGTTATGTTGGTTATGCTGGATATGACGGTACACTTGAAATTTTGCTTCTTTGTGGTTTGAGTAAAATATATAAAAAACAGGCAAAAGTAGGAGAGAGGGAGTTTTATATTTTATCTTTTGTGATTACCACTAGTGATTATGGGATGAGTCTACAGTATGCTTACTCGTATGCCTCGCAGCTATGAAACGACTTGAAGCTATTGCCAGATTCGAAAAAATACTAAACTGTTCGACACTAGCAAAACAATGAGCTCTCATTGGAGCCATTCGAATATTAGTATCTTTAATGTTAGGTATCATTCGTTAGTTTTACTTAAAGGGAAAAAATTTTCAAAAAAGTTCTAACGTTTTTTCAACGCTTCATTCCAAGGACTAAAACATAAAACAGTTTAAGATTGATAGATGGATAGATACGCGCTTTTAATGAACATTTCTTTTATTAAATACAAAACATAGATTATAATGTCTGTAATCAACATTATTATAGATGCACTAAATTAACTAATATTTTTAAAATTATGCATTAAAATAATGATTTAAAACAAAAGTATGAAAACTTATCGAAATTATGTAATTAAAATACCATAAGCACACCCAATATAAGTCTAATGGTCGGTCATAGCTCACCATAAGTAGTAAGCATAAGCATAAGCATAAGCATAGAGTAAGCATATGGCACGCGTTTGCGATCGAAACAATGCAAAAGTACGTTATGAAAGCTAGTAATTTTTGAAATGTAATAGAAGTACTGTCGTTAATCAATAATCCATCATCACATGCGGCTAAATGTTAGCATCAAAAAACTAATGAAACATGAAGTGTAAGAGCAATATTGTATGTCTACTCAAACATAAAAAGTTAAACAAAAAAAGTGCATTATATTTACCACTTAAAAACTTGCAATATTGTGCATAACTGTTGAAATGATGGTCGAATGCATATGATATTACACTTTTGATCATAATAGTGACATATGGCTTATGGCTTTTGGGCAATCGCTCACATCTTAATCATCAAAACCAGTATTTAACAGTAAAACCAATTGACATATGTTTCAAAACTATTGCATTGTTTATGCAAAAACTAAACTTTACAACAATTATTGTCGAATATTCGCAACTTTATAGGTCAACAAGTACTTGAGTTGCCAATAATTTTTTGTCTCTCTATCTCTTTCTTTGTGTTTTTTATGCGAGTTGTGAGTTGTGTTGAGGCACTTTCTCTATACAATATTTAACAAACTATAAGTGCATATTCAGGAAAATTTGTTTATCTAAGAGAGGAGACCTTAACTAACAATTATTTAATAGCGATATAGTGATACATTAGTTATGCAAGTTTTAATCGGCGCACTAACTAATGGCACCACTAAATACACCTCACTTGCACACAACATTATAAGAGGAAAACATTATTGTATGCGAGTGTGTGTGTGTTTGTGAGTGAGTGTGTATGTGTGTGTGGTGTGTGGTGTGTGTGTGTGTGTGTAGTGTGTGCTGCGTTGCGTACGCTTGTTATCATAAATATAATTTTTAACGTATCACATCATAGATTGAAGCTTATTTGAAAAATAAATGAACGACCGTTACTGATCTTTCCATTGGGTTCATCAACGGTTTTTTGTGCGAAGTGCAAAAATATATATACACTATTGCTTATATAATATGAATAATAATACAAGTGGTAGTATATCACAAATATCGCGCTCACACCCAATCATATATCTCATAATAGTTTTGTGGGAGTAGTTTTATATATTTTTTCTCCGTTTTTTTCTTTTTGACTTTTTAAAGTTAGTGGCAGTTAGAAGTTATACAACTTGGAACCGAGTGCCACTTTTTTTTGCTCTCTTTAGCACAAAACTATTTTTTTATTATTTTTTTGTAAAATATGTTTTTATAAGAGAAAGTTTTTCATGAGTGTCACTACAAAACAATTGAAATGTAATGAACTTTTGAAAACTTTAAAAAATATTTGCTTTGAATCTCAACTCAAAAGGTATAGTAGAGTAAGTAAATTGATATAATATTGTTAATACATATTATTTTAGCGATTCTTTATAGAGGAGAGAGAGAGGGAGAGGGAGGGAGGGAGTGATTGCTGGGCCATCACAGGCATTGCAAAGATACACTGGATAAGTAAATTGAAATATTTATGATTTTAAGTTAGAAAATTGATTAGAAATAGTAATATTATTGTAAAACTATTATTATAATGTCAGTTGAATTGAGGTGAGGCACAGACTGTGAGGGCAAAGATTAATTCATATAAAATGCGTGACATTGAAGTAAAGGGAGAGAAACAGAAAGACATTATATTTGGTATTAATATATAATTATAACTTGTAATTTTAGAGTTCATAGCAGGATATAATACTGTATGTTCGTTCCTCTTCTCAATCATTATTATTTCAAGTATTTTTTGGTGATCGTGTTTAATGTAAGTCACGCGGTAATTATTAAAGCACTCGTTATAGTAAGGCACGAGTGGGAGAGAAGCGATGCCACAACACAATCCTCGTAGACTCTCATCAAACTTCAACTCTGTTAAGGCCTGGTCTCTGACACTGGCAACTCTCATATTTTGTTGAAAATATATATATAAGATATATGCTCATTATTATGCGCCACAAGTGCTTTCATACGTTACCTTTTATACATACATATATATGTTATGCAGTTTACCTGTCGAGCCAGTCTTATAGTTTTGGTCGCCAGTAGTGGCACACCTGGTCCCACTGTTAGTCCCCTTTGCCCGCTCCCCTTCACCTCTGCACTCATATACTGAGCTATACATAGAGCTCAACTACAATGAGCTTTACTCTATTTGGGATATAAAACTAGTTTCTAGTTTTCTCCAAGTGTCTGATAGGAAAATAACTCTCCCCCCGTTCGGGTTGCAACCATTGCTACTCTCCTCATCACTAAACATAGTTCGCATGCGTTGCTGGGATTGATTTGTGGGCACATACAAGAGCTTGAAGTCTGGCACACACCACACTCGGTAGAACAGACTACAGGCAAGCATACAACTACAGTGAGAGTGTTTCAGAGTGAGTGTTGGTTGGGAGTGGTTCGCTATATCTGTGTAGTGAGTGTAGTACTGAGTTAGAGTCAGTTCAGTGAAGTGTGCTCTGCTGTGCTGTGCTGTGCCGTGCAGTGCTATGTGAAGCATACAAGTTTGATATTGCTATATGTCATACTTTTCATAGTAACTTACTGTAGTATTGTATGTACGTTTGAACGTTTGATAGGTTTAGGATTCAACGGGGAATAAAGGAATCGATAGGAAGATGAGCTTATGTTTCGTAACGCGAGGTATCGGTATTGTTGCTGCAATGTCTTTTGGTGATATTGGTGGCAATGGTCCTCCAAATCACAGCAATCTAATGCCTAATCAACAACGAGTGCAATCTGTTAAACGAACTCTTTTTGGTGATGTCGATCATCAACAAACTCACAGAGATTTGGAGCAAGAGTTGCGAAAGTGTCAGCAACAAGATATGGACAAATATAACTTTGATTTCTCGGCCGAACGACCGATCGATCGTCCAGACTCTAAGTATGAATGGTCTAGAATTGGTTGCGATCGCACAGACCATAACGACAATACAGACCGTAAAGACCGTACAGACCATAACGATAATATAAAACAGCAACAAATTAGTACAAAGTTATGCAACAAAGCTATAGACGAAGTGATCGACCAACTCATAAGTCATTCTGAAATTAAATCTGACTCTAAATGCGACAAAAACTCAAACTCAACTGATTTGGTGTCGAATGAATTGAACACAGTTTCGGACACACACGACACACACCAAACCAAACACACCAAACAACACACCGACCAGACAGAAGACACTGACACGCATTCACAGTGTGTTCGCTCTCTGACTGTGGCGTCTAATCAAACAACAGGTATAACAAAACTTATTCGCGACCAAACATCTGTTACGTTAACTCAAGATTCTCAAACTCTCGCCGATTCTTCTTCAACATCAACCTCTATTAATGATGGACGAGATGTCAATAAATGGAATATTCGAGTCAAAAACACCAAACAAGCGAAAATAACAGGTAAATTAAGCAATTATTAATTGTCTCTACTGTCTTGTACTGTAGTATGTGTTTGTGTGCGTTAGTTGTGTCTCCGTTTTGCTGTCTTTTTATACGTTCATCGATAGCGTCACATACAAACCACACTTCAACTTATAGCTATATTTGGTGATTCAGTTGCCATTTGCTATAATGGCTATTAATTATTGTTTATCATTCGCCTCTTCACTAGATTCTCCATAAATGTAAAAATTTTATTGGCCTTGATTTTATATTTTCTTGCATTAAGATCTCGATTTGTTGGCCTCATATTATATCTGAATTTTATAGAATCAACTCTTTTAGTAAATTATTTTCTAATACACCAATTATTTTCAAGATTTTTCATTCCTGCAATTAGATTGCGGTGAATATAGTTTTCATTGCTATACACTTTATATCGAATTATATTTTAGAGTTAAGACTGTAGGGTTTAGTAATATCTGTTTTGATTGATTATGGTTTTCGGCAATACTAGATTGAATATGATTAACAAATTGAACAGCGATGCAAAACAAATGCAATTATTTAATTTGAATTAGCAAATGATGCAATATTGTTAGTATTACTGCAAATCGGTAGTGCGATAGATTGATTGGACTGCATATAGAGTATGTAAAGTGAATATGAATATCTGTTAGTGCGCGCAATATTCCGAGGTATAACTTAAGCTTAACGACTAATGTAGTGAGCAATATGTTTGTATTTGGTTGGGTAAACACCTAAAGGGATAGCAGAGATAGTATTGCAGATTATAGCTTATTGACTAGAAGTGTTCAATAGTAGTTATATTAGTACTGACGAGTCGTGAATCAAAGTATTGTGTATTTTGACAGCGAGATCTGTTTTGGTAGCATTTCTCGAATTTGTAGCCAGTTTTGCATTGCATTGCGTATATGCGAAAAGTAACTTTCTCTATGTGTCTATGTGTTAGTGATTGCCATATACAGTATATATCGTATATATCGCTAACGTTAAGGTTTGGTCATTTCGTACTACAGTTGATAGCCTTGAGTTGATAATCAGACCTAAAAGATGTTACTTGAGTTTCCCTCTTGTTGTAACGCTTCTGTGAGCACTAAAATTATTTTTATAGAGATAACAATTGTTAGGATAAATACATTTCGTTTCATATTATTATTTGAGCTAAATTTAAATCATAATGTTTTTCGTCAGTCAGTCGCAGCTCACGACGTCAGCTCTCAACCAATTTTTTTGCTTTACATCCACTTTAAAATGTTTGAAATAATGTATAAGTTATTTTAAAGTATACGAAAGTACTTGAATAGCTTCTGTGTGATGTAGTGAGCAAATCACGACCAACAAACAAACAAACCAAACCACGAGAGCGGATGCGCTCTTCTTATCAGCTATTTTTTCGCAAACGTACAAAATAGTTTTAATAGCTTTAATCATTTTGATTTGCTCTCTCCTCTCACTCGCATTGCTATATTTTGCCATATTGTTTATTCGTGTATCTCTTTCCCGCCAAAATCGTCTGTAGTGTCGTTATGAGTTTAAATAGGGCTGCACTGGCATTAGATTTAAAACTACAATTGACGACAGAAGGAGAACACAATGCTAGTGCGGTAGAAGTGCGCTCTACTGTGTGCTGTACTCTGTGCTGTGAGGTTGTGCTGTACTGTGCACTAGTATTGAGTTAGTATTGCACTGTGCAGAATAACATAGCACTGTATAGCACTTGTCACATCCGTTCCATTGTTGCCCCAATTTAATACTACTGATACTTCCATATATATAATATTCTAGTTTTTTGTTATTATATTTGCATACTTTGAATAATATTGATTTTGGATTCGCTTGTTTTGTCTATATTACAGTATATTGGCATTTGGTTGAAATAGCGATCGCTTCCAATAACTGATCGCTCCCAATAAGTTTAGTAAAGTTATGGGTGGACTCCAAATGGTTTTGTAAACAAACAAAAAATAAATATTACAAATTTCTTGTATCAATGCATACTTTCTCATGCATTAGTATTTTTTTGGTTAGAAATGGTTGTTTAGTTATGGTTGAAGGGTGGGCCACCGAAAAACATAATTGCAATATTGATCCGTGGCATGTGCTACACAGACATTCAAATACATTGATATGTAGTCATTTAGTTCTCTGTTTTTTGCGATGGCATTTCTGAGTGCAACCTCTCGCCCACTAAATACATCTACTATTTATGAAGTCAATTATTGATAAACTAATGATAGCTAAGCTATAATAATGCTAAATAACAAAGAAACTAAACGTTTTAGGGATGTGTTCTCGTGCCATCATCTACGCATACCTCGAGGCTTTGAGGCTCATTCTCTGTACACTTCTTTTTTTGCATAAAAATGCTCAAAGTTTATTGTGATTGTTTTATTCCAGTTTCTATTATTTTGATTTAGTTCTGGTTTATGTTTAATCGTATTAATAATGATTAGTTGCACATGTGTTATAATACATATTCTTTACTTTTGACAGCATTCTTACGCGGCCGGAAGTCCGGCGAGAATGAAAGGAAACGCAGTTCTGCAGCTAAGAGTATATGTGAAGAAGAAAGAGAGCCTAAACGACTTCGACGCTACAGTAATAGCCCATCAGCTGTACAACAAACCTCTGACAAGTCTGACGAAGACGAAGATAACGTACAAACATAAAAATACAGGAACTTTGGTCTAATAATCATATGCGAAAACTTTTTGGTATCATTCGTACCAAAACATTGAAATCTATATTATTTTGATCGTTTTTACTCTATATTTACTAACCAAAGAAAAGTTTAATCATTGGTTTAATAATATATATTATATTAGTTTTTAAAAGTCTTTTTTATTACTCCTTTCCTACAAATAATCAAATTTTTATTTTCCAATTAATTTTAGTTATTATTATTAATTAATATTATATGATTAATATTTATGGTGTTGGACGCGGCAAAACAAAATTTCAATTTGCTTTATAATAGTAGAAGAAATATATATGATATATAATAGTTTAAACGCTAGTCAGTAATATAATAACAAAACATCCGATCTCTTTATATAAATTATATATTGGAAATTTTGGCTTTTTGTTTAAACGTCTTTCAGGCTGTTATTTAAATATTATAAAACATTAATGTTATATTAGACTACTTTAATATTATTGTGAATTTTGGTACTAATTTAATAATCATTAATAAACATCGCATATAATAATTTTTGTTTTGATTTATTCAATATTAAGTATTTAGCGTTAGTTACTCTAGTGTTTAGCTGCTCTAGAAATAGCTATTGAGTGC
>JAQIVF010000723.1:0-18764 GCA_034698365.1 Steganacarus magnus
CAAGTTTTTAAAGAGAGGTTCAGGCTCAGGTTCAGGTTCAAGCCAGAGCCTCTGGAGCCCGAGCCTCATCATCACTACTTACACCCCAATATATGCTAAATAACGTTAAAAACTGTTCTCGTGATCACATTTTATGAATAAATATTTAAATTATAACTTAAGTGTTTGCGTCGACGACATATTTCGTAATGCTTAACATAATATACATACCAAACGTATTACTTACTATACCATACATTTTTTCTCGTTACATAATACACGCATCTTTTGACACAGAGTCAGTCGTACTGTTTTTGATAACTTTTGATACATACTACACCGCATAAAACAAACAACACCGCAAAAAACAGTGCGACTGACTCAGTGTCAAAAGTTGCGTGCATTACGTAACGAGAAAAACTGTATGTTATAGTCAAGGAGTAAAATATTCTTTGATCAAAGAATGTCAAAGAATTTTATTATTCTCAAAGAATTATTCTTTGAGAAAACCAGCGATATTTTTCAAATAATTTCAAAGAAATTTTCATTAAATCAAAGAACTTTTTAAAAAACCAAATATTTTTTTTAAAATTTCGTTATTTTTTAAAAGATACTGAATATTTAAGACAAAATATACAATCTATTCATAATTGTATCATTTCAATGACTAATTTATTAAATATTCACTATTTTATATAGATTTTCAACTGTAAAAGTTATTTTTAGTCAAAGAATCTTCAAAGAATTTGGTATATTTGTTCAGATAATACTTAAAAAATAGTCAAAGATTTTGCAAAGAATTTTCACCCTTTTTATCAAAGAATTTTTAACTCCTTTGTTATAGTAATACGACTATAAAAACAACTAAAGGTTTATTTGCTTGAACTCATAGACTGCTCCTCACAATAATAGAATAGTAATTTTACTTTATATAACATTGTCTTATTTTGACAGTAAAATTCAACCATACTATGGTATTCTAATACATTCCCCTTATTTGAAGTACTATGAGCACTGGAATTATATTGAATGGGATTACAGAGATGTTAAACACGGACAACGAAATGTTCAGTACAGTAAGTCTGCGCTAAAATCTCTTAGTTCACCGCACAGTACAGATTGTGGCGTTTACTTTCATCCAAACAATAGAAATGATTATTCATATTATGATGATTGCTATGAAAAATGTATGTTTGATTATTATTCAAAATCATTTCCACATTTTCCTGTTTTTAATGTCAATAAAACTGGAGGAATCGAGCAATTAGTTTTAATGCACAACGAAAGTGATTTTAACTTTATTCATATGAGTTATAAATCGGTTAAAAATAGTAATATCCGTGTGAAATGTAATCATTGTAAGAGAGATTGTATTCAAGAATTCTACTCATTTTCCTACATTCATGAAAAATCCACAATAAATTATGATGAAATATTTGAAATAAGAGTAAAGCCAAGTTTAACGCCAATAATCAATTACGAATTAATGGCCACATATTCATTCGTATCGTTTGCGTCAAACATCGGTTCTTTATTATCGCTTTGGTTAGGAGTGGCTATTATTGACGCACACTGTTTGATTAAAATTGTGTTCAAGTTTTTCCACATTAGGTTTAGATATTTTTACAAAATAAGTAAAGCTAAGCTTAGTCACTGGTTTGGAAAGAATTTAATCACTAGTATGTTTACAAACTTCGTTAAATCGATGGCAAACGTATTACGATATCTGCATCATCACAACTGGAAACTATATATGAACATAATCTGTATGGTATGCTTTATCTACCAGTCATTAGAAATATCCTATAAATATCTATCATTTAACACATCATTGAGCGCTGAAATCAGTTTAATGCTTAACAAAAATGGTTCGATAGCGTTGAGTGACGTGCCATCGGTGTCTATATGTCAAGATTCGCGGGAATGGTCCGACTCATTCCACTACGACACTAAACCGGTAAACTTTTACTGTTATGTGAATGAATTCAAAAATCGATTCGCGAAATGCAATAAATATTTCAAAGAGTATGTGATAAGAATTAGTGACGACGCGATTTGTTTGCGCTTTTTAAGCAATCAATCGGAATTCAAGCGGTTATCGACTACACATGAATTTGGCGGAAATAACTCGATTCAGGAATCGCCTAAAATTGATCGAATATTTCCGTATACCGCGTATGACGACAAACTATTGATTTATAAAGTAGTTTACGAGGTTTGGCTGTTTCGCTACAACGAAACGATGAATTTTTCGTTTCTAATAAATCCCTCAAACTTTTTAGAAAATGTGAATTATAACGAGAAAATATTCATTAGAAATTCGCGAACATTTACTGTGGAATACTATAAAATCAAATTGAATCGTCTGCCGCCACCGTATGACACCAATTGTCAACGATATGAATACGGAGGTCGAGATCAGTGCGTAACTCAATGTCTATTGAATTATTATTACAATAAATATGGTTGTATGCCAATTCCTAATTCATTGCTAACACCACTACTATTGAGACAAATCGTCAACAAAAACGATTTTGAGTTATGTGGAAATCATATTAAAATAGTGTTACCCAAAAAACAAGAAATATTATGCAAAAGTGGCTGTTTATCGGCGTGTAATGAGGAGTATTACATCATTGATAAGGTGTATCACCATTTTGTGGTAAATTTTTTAAAATAAATAATTTTAATCTAATGCTAATTAATGTGATGTGACTGACCCTCTCATCATTTATTCAAAGTTTAAATGTTTGAACACACCTTTTTTCGCAACACTTTTATATAACGAGTCAAGCTATTGGATTTGGAGAATCTGTGTGTGTTCTCATTTTTTTTAGTTATCATAATAAAGTAAATTTTTATCTACGAAATTCCGCATTTTTCTGCTTAATATACTGTAATTTTTTTCCAATTCTGCATTTAAATTCTGGAAAACCTGCTATAAGATATTCTAAATGACTGAATGATACAAATGAGATCACAATCTTTAGGCAGAACCCTGTCTAAATTCGGGCCTCACTTTTTAAAACTAGGGACTTCGGGACTTACTTTACCTAGATTTACTTATCTTGAAAAGTTACTTAATTGTCAATTTTAGTGATTATTATTGTTTATATGATTTATAAATTTAAATGTCAGTTAAATTTATTTGATTAAAGGTTAATAAAGATTCAATTAAATCAACGAGTTCAACATTGTTTGTGAGATTGCGACGAACTTATTATCCTGTTTATACTCATAGACCGACAATACTTTTTGATGATTATTTCACAAGTATTGGCGGTTTAATTGGATTATGGAATGGAATATCATTATATGATATTAAACACAAAATTAACACTGGATATCAATTGATGTTGAAATCATTTTCTAATTACATAAACATAAGTGTGTTTTCAATATTTTCAAGTGTGACCAAAAAATTAAAAGAAAAATTAAAAGAAAAATTTAAGGTAAAATTTCTTTTCTGTGTTTGTTAATATAAAAACTTTCAATTATGAATTTTCAATAAACAGGTTTTAGCGCTAATAATATTTTCGATTTATCTGTTAATACATCCAATCACCGCAATAGCGGAATATTTAAAATTCGAAACCGAATTTAAACTGTCAGTGAAACACTACAGTATCGATAAGTTACCGATTCCTGCCGTCACAATGTGTTTCAATCCAAACTACACAAACAAATTTTTGATCTCAAAATCTCAAGTTTACGAAAATCTGTCCGTTCTATTAAAGTACGAAAATGAAATCGTTTACAAATACACGCACAACCAAAGTATGGAATTAAAGCAGAAAATACTAACTCTTTATAACAAACAATTTACAAAATACTACATTACACCGCAGTTTTTTGGCGAATATAATGAATCATACGATATCTATGGCAATAATTTTTGGAAAATATTTCACGTTAAATATGGTCACACAATTATTTTTAATGAATCGAAGAGTAATCTCAGTGTAGCTATACGTAATATTCGAAAATATTACAAATGTTTAACTTTTATGCCGACAGAGAATAATAGTTTAAACGCAATTGTTTCGAAATCCCTTCCGCAGAAGATATTCGCACAGTTTTCATCTCGCAATCAAACGAGGTTTCACTTTCTCATACACAGTTCGCGTCACTTTATGCCACTTTTTTGCGAACGAATCCGTTCTATTAATATGATGACTACTTTTCATTTTCTTCAATTATCATTCATTTCGATTATTACTAAAACCCTATTACAATATCCATATAAATCGAATTGTAATCACTATAATGGAAATTCACTAAAATATTTCGGAGCGAAATCTTATGCACACTGTCTGCGAAAGTGTATAATTTTGAATTGCGAGAAACAAATTAAATGTCGAATTTGGAACTTATACGGTATTATTACGGATTTCGATGAGATTAATGATGATAACACTACTGTTTATTGTTCAGTTGAAACAAACAATAAATGTGAAAATTATGTGTTAAATATCACGAAAATGTGCAAAACATTGTGTCCATTAGATTGTATTGAAGATTATTTCTTCATAGCCGAACATTTCGATGACTATAACTATAAAGAAGCGAAAACTGCAATCAGAATGTATTTGTATAAAGACTATATATTCCAGTCATACGATGAAACTGAGTTAAATACTTTCGAAAGTTTATTCTGTTATATCGGAGGTTTGTATGGAATATGGTTTGGAGTATCGGTTTATTCGATCAAACATTACTTTAATCGATCATATTATTATCGATTAATTATTTTAACGAATCGTATTTTAATGTTCTGTTTTGACATTATGCGCAAATGTTTAGATTGCACGTATCATTTATTAATATATCTTTTGAAAAAGTTTCATAATATTGTTGGCAAACTATTTTATTTGTTAAAAACAATGAAAAATTTTAAAATAAATTCTCCATTTAAATAAGTAACTTAAATATAGTATAAGTATCACATAAGTATTTGTTCACTTGAGTATTGTTTACTCCATAAAATGAAATTATAGCTTAAAAAGAAACATCATATAGAAATAGTCAATTGACTTAATATGAATATTTCTGAACTAATTATGATGGAAAAGTAAAGAGCAAGAAAATTCAGTTATTCTGTTTGTAATCAGTGTAATCAAGTCTATATATATGTGTGTGAAAATTTAAAAAAATTTTCGATATAAACTAACTTTTATTTTATTACTATTATAGTATAATACAGTTTACTGTTAAAATACTAGTCATTCACATTGATTTGCTCGATACACCTTAAACGCGAATACAGCTCAGCAGTTCTCTAATTCTTTATGTATATAAACATACCTGTATTGCAGCACATTGTAAATTTAGATCTAAAAATCAAAGATCTCACTGAATTGAAGGCATCAAATGCGTCACTTATTTAAAGTCTCTATCATAATAGATTTAGTGTAAAAGTGTTGGGCACAGAGGCGTTAACAATAATAGTGTTTTATTAACCAAAAAAATTCTAACTATTTTTTTCATAAAACGGTAGCTCAACGGTATTTTAAACGACAAAGCTGTGACAAGTTTCATGCTGTTTTTAAGTTATTCAGATCACAGCGTACAACCGTTGCTCAATACTAATTTTTTTCCCTTAATTATTATTATTATTATTATTTTAGAAAAACTCGGACAAAATTATTTATTAGGTATGAAATTTTTGTTTGGCTAATTTCTTTATTATTGCACAATCATTGTGTGCGAGAGATAATCAATCTGTGACACCAAAACGGTTATATCGGTTTTTCTTCAGTCTAAATAATTTAATTACGATTATCTGCAGAGAAAAAGGTGATAAGAAAAGTAAAGTGCTATACGAAAATCACGATTCAAATTAAAAATCTCAGGACTAAATATTTTATCTAAAAAAGAATAAATTCAAAGAAAAAGTTTTCTGGTTAAACGAAAAGATTGCGCGCATTTGACACAAAAAAAACTAATAAATTTTCAAAAAAAAACCAATAGATTTTCAAAAAAAACCACTTCTACTAATTATTTCAGTTTTTTGATGCAATTTTACACAAACTCTGTATTCCTCTATGGAATATATCACTTTAATCCGTAGTTTAAGGGTGATTCGTATTCTGATTTTTTTTCTTCAATTAATAAAGTAATTAAACAATTAATTAACGATATTTTTAATTAGTTGTTTTATTTTGTTTGAACAACAACAATAAAACTGTAATTAGTTATCGAAAATTTTCTTTAAAAGTTTTGTACGCGGAATTACGGCACAGTTTCGGAATTAAGTACCAATCAATAATCTTAATTAATATTCAATAAAAAAATATCTATTTATATATTTATGGATATATTAATTCCGGTAACAAAAAAAATCATTTTCTTTATTTCCTAAAACAAGATTTTTAATAGTCGTTAGCTCTCACTCGACAGTACTGTTTAATGGGTTTAATCGCGTTTACGACTTAACATATCAAAAAGTAGTGAATTTAATTATTCTATTATCCTTTTTTTAATTGATAGAATCAAAAAACAATATTATTGTAATAAATTGAAGTGAATTTATGTACTGCTGCAGCAGACCCATGAACCTATGAGAAATTTATTATACTATTTTATAGTTTGCACGATAACTGTTTGCAGTTAATAACCGCCAAAGGGTGTGTTCCGTCAATTCGCCGATAAGATAGCGCACAACTATGTCACACACTTAGCTGTCGTTGCGCTGCAGCAGCTCTCTCTCTCTCTCTCTCTCTCTCTCTCTCTCTCTCTCTCTCTCTCTCTCATGCTTACTTACTAGTAGATATTTGCTGTCGTTTTGTTTGTTAACAAAATCATTATTCTGCTGTAGTAATTTAAATTTAAAGTAAGTCAAATACCACTATGGATTTAAATATTACACACTAACACTGAGGAATTAACATTAATAACACGTTATTAATAAATCACAAATATTACACGTGATTAATAAACAAAATAGTAAATATTTGCGTGTTTTTTTAATAAGCTGTATTTACTATTTTTTTAATAATTTAAAAAGTAATTATAATATATAGTGATTAAAACTTGTGTGGTATCAAATTGTGGGTACGATTACTATCTATTCGGGTTTTGCCGAATAATAGGAGCGTTTGTTGAAAACGGCAGCATCTGGTAACCAATTTCTGGTTTTCGGTTAAAATAAGAAAGAGTTTGCGAGACTTTATAATTTTATTTAAATCTACACAGAGATATATAGAACATATAATAACATGCAAAAAATGCAAAAACTTTGTGATAAAGTTACTTGAGTATTCAAAAAACCTTCATTAATTTATTGATAAAGTTTGCTATTACTTTCCTATTATTTTGAAAAACATTTTTTGAAATGAAACGTATTTTCTAGAGTGAATAAAAATTTATAAAAAACTTTTCAAAACTTATATAAAATGTTTTTAGGTTAGTGGAGCGTAATTTTCGGTTTTGCTCTGAGTTTTATTACTGATTTTCTAGAAAGCTTTAAATAATAACAAGAGAAGCAGATAACAATTTTTTACTTGATTGACTTTTTTAATTAACTGCACAAAAGGCAATAATCCTCTATTTTCTTAAAATTCAGTTGTATATAATTGGTTTTAATAAATATTAGTAGTTTTATTGTGATCATTGTTTATAATATAGTTTCTAGTAAGAAAAATAAAGAGATTTCGGCTGTTCTTTACTTATTTACCCGTATTGTTGTGAAAAGTACGCGCAATAAGAATTTAAATAAAAAGTTTTTAATTTAAAAATTAGTGTAAAAGCAAACCTAACAAAACCTAACCAAACTAAACTAAAACTAACTAAATCTAGAATTAAATTTACAACAATTAACTAATTAACACCAGAGAACGAGAGATACTATATGCTGGTCCTTGAGTGCTTTATATTTTAAAAGTGCTTTGAAATAATTTTCTTTTCAACAATACGGGTAGGAAAGTAAAGAACATTCGAGATTTCTTCTAAAAAGTAGTTAATCCCACTGAATGGTAATTTATTCATAAAATTTTGTTTTATTCTTTATTTAGCTAAATAAATCTAACAACGCTATTATTAAAGCAATATTGTATAACTTCATGTGCTAACGGTTTTAGCTGTGCAATTCGGTATTCAATATATTTATAGGAAAAATTATAACATTTACTTTCATGAGAATAATTTACACGTTGATTATTGTATCGATAAAATTTAGTTGGAAACAGTTTGAAAAGTTATAAACAAAATTTAATCACAAGTCAAATACAATAAAAGTTTTAATTTTTTTCAATTCAGTACAGTTGTGTTTGTGTGTGCGCAGTCACATTCGGCTTACACATACATTGAGATAATCAACAACAAAAAATATTTAAAGAATGTAAAAAATTATGAAAAAATGCATATTATTAAAAAATATATGAATTATATCCGAATAAATACAAAATACAATTTTTTTTCTATATTAATATATAATATTTATTTAATTTTACAAAAATATTTCCGAAAAAACAAGAAAAAAACTTATTAAAAATTTTTTTATATCAAATCAGTATTATTTAGCGGTGTATACTTGTTAGTATCAGCGGTTCCAGGCGTTATCCTATCGATAATCGAATTGGTGAATCTCGAACAATCGAGACAACAATTGAGGCAACAGTTTTCACAAATATCTTCGCAACAATCCTCGCAACAGTTGATGAATTCGCGCGAAGTTGTCTGCGTATAAGATGGCGTAAAATATAAAACATCGTAATTAATAGTCTGCCGCTGGTTTGGCTGACGTGACACCACATTCTCCCGCTGAGGAGTGGCAGCTTCTTCAGGGCTGCCACCATTATTAGTGTCGGTATTAGGAAGAGTCTCGCCATCAGTTTGCGATATTTGTGGCGTTTTTTGCAGTTCGTTTAATTCCGGATACAGACAATATGGTGGCGGCGGTGTTGAGCATAATAACTCTGACGGTGCAGTTGGCTGTGCGATCGTCGGCAGTGATGTTGTTGTTTCACTGATGTTCAACGAGAATTGCGAAGTCATTTGCGTAGCTCAACACATTTGCAACGGCAAAACAATCAATTTATAACATTTATAGCGTTTTGGTGTTGTGTTGTACTTTCTCCGCAGCGGCTGTTGAGCTGTAATTTGAGTAAACGAGTGAAAGTTTGAAAAAAGGTTTTTCAATCGATAAAGCCGTTGACTAATGGATAATACAGTTTGGGTCATAGAGTTAATGATCGCCTCCAGGGTTTTATTCGATTTGTTTTTTTGTTTGTTGTTTTGTCTCTCTGGCTTCTGGCAGAGTAGTTGATATCGCCTTTTTTTCTAAATAAAAACAAATAATTAAAAATTATCAAAAAATTGATATTTTTGTTGCTGTTTGCTTATTAAGGAAAATTGCGACTTAGATTGCGTGTGTGTGTATGTGCTGTAACTGTTAAAGAGTGAAAAGACCAGTTAAAAACTTATTTCATAACAGTTAGGTTTTTCTGAAAACTTTATTTCGAATTGCTTTTCACTGCTGAAATGCACAAATACACACATATTGCGAGCGAGAGATAGAGAAAGTTTTAAAAGTTTTCATAAAATTTAATTTGTGTCTTCTTATTAATCAATTGAAATATGGGTAATACTCAGAGTCGAACGAGAAGTACACCGAATTCAATGTCTTCGACTCGTGTACCGAACCGTAACAGCACAGCATCGTCGACAGCGCAACAGTTAAGGGATTTCGTCAAAAGTCAAGTGAAAACCGAAAGTTTACGACGCGCTGGCAATCAAGGAGCGGATCCGTGGGGTGATATGGACGAACTCATACCGTCTAGAGTGCAACAAATTCAACAACAATTCTCGCCATTTGGTAACGGTATGGCTGGAGGGTTCGGTGCGGGAGGTTTGGTCGCGGGACAGGAACCGGAAGAGAGAGAACCGCTGTTGGGCGGAGAATTACCAGCGTTTTTGACGCAACCATTGACACTATTGAATCGAAGTAATAATGGGAATAACCAGAATAACGGCGAAGGCGGAGAAAATCCCGACAACAACAACGGCGGCGGACAACAGTTGAACTACGAAATCGTTTATTACGCGCCCGTATACGAGTCCACTTCCACTCGAGAGGTTGTGAACTGTTGCGAGGACTGCTGCGAGGATGTGTGCGAAAATTGTTGCCTCAACTGCTGTCTCGATTGTTCGCGAATTACCGAGTTTTTGAAACCGAATCAGTGGAACGAAAAAACGGGAATTAACGCAAATCAATCGATTAATCAGCCGTTAATAACAACGTCCAACGATAATGATTCGTTTGATTCGAGGTCCAACACAACTATTGCAAATATTTCGATATAATAAATAATATTAAATATATATATATTTTTTTTTTCTCAAAGATTTTATTTTAAAAATTTCAAAAAATAGTGTTATATAATTTTTTTCTGACAGGTTTTTTTCTAATGCGAAAAAAAAGTTAGGAATTTTTTTTTCTTTTTTTACGTTTTACGTAGTATTTAGATCTGAGTGTTGGAGTAACATATATATATTAAAAAATTAATTTTTGCTTTTCATAAACTGATAAATTAATTTAATTAATTCGAGTCGAATTAATTTATTCAAAATTAGTGAACACAGGAAGTAACAAAAAACTCTATAAAACTCTTACTGTTAGTGTTTTAGATAGATATGTTTGAGTATAAATAGTAAATTTATATAGTTTACCTAATTATACATAAAAAGCAAAGCAATAATTAATTAATTTGATATTTATTGAAAGGAGTAAACAAACTTATTAAAAAAAAAATTTTTAATTAAATTTAATTGTGTATATACAATCGTTTTTTTGAGCGTGTATTGAAATTAGATCGATATTAAATCAATATTAGATCAATAATAAATTACAAATAAACATGTGAAACAAACAAATAAACAAAAAAAAACAAATGTAAATAATAACAACTCAATACCAGATTGACTATTAACATTATTTTCATTAACAAATTGACCCGCAAAACGCCAAGTAAACTTTTTTATAAACGAGAAAATTTTTCTGAAATGATTAAAGTGGAAATTAATTTTTGTTTTTGTTTTGTTTTTCTTTCGTTTTGCTAAAGCGAGTGCACGTTTCCAATAAACCCTAAATTCAGGTTTAATACAATTTTGAGCGTGAGTCACATCACTTACTTCCTGTCATTACAGTTTAATGCATTTTGTTGTTGTATCACCAATTTTATATTAAATAAAGACTCTTTTGATAAGTTTTTTTACAATGTATCTATTAAAACGATAATTTTTGTTGAAAATTTTACAAAAACTTTATTTTAGTAAAGTTTATCGCTTTTGATCCCATTTTAAGTGTATTTTTTTAAATAATCTTTTTAAATTTATCTGCGATAACAGATAATTTACAACATTAATCCCTTATTAAATAAAGGACTAATAAAATAAAGCTTAATCTAATCGGTGAACATAACTGGAAAATAAAACACAAAAAAACTTACATTACATTATTGTAGAGATACTAAAAAACATTAGATTTATTAATATTTTTGTGAATACCAAACAAAAAATACTGACCAGTAATCATTAAAATCGGTATCGATATTGAGGCTAAACAAAAATGATTAAACAAAAAATATTCTAATTTGCAAATTAATAATTAAAGCAAATATTTGAAATTAATAAAAAAAATCAAACGTTTTTTATTAGGCAATAATTATTAGTATTATGCGAGCGCGAGAAATTATGACTGAAAAAATATTCCCATAAAAATCTATAAATCTATAAATCGAGGTTAGTTAGCAAAAAAAAAACATAAAACCCATAAACCATTTCATCGTAAGCAGTGATGTGCGCACACATACATACACACACACCACTATCACCACAACCATAACTTAGTGTGGGGTCAAATAATTATGCTTATATTATTATTAATTAAAGCTAACTTAATTACTAATTACTAAGCAATCAAAAAATACTTTTAAAAATATTTAGCGCATTTTATTGCGAAAACTCAACTCCAAAGCGAAAGTGCGTTTAAGTTAGTAGTGAAATACTGCTGTACTGTACAGTGTAAAAATTAAATTAAAACAAAACAAAACTCTAGTTGGAGAAAAAATGTTTTTTAGAGTTGTTTTAATTTATTGTTTTAATAATTAGGCGTATCGACACCCAATCTATACTTAATCCCATAAAGAATTTCAAACTAAAGAATGGGTGATATGAAAAGTTTTGATTGATGCGGAAACTGTAAAGTTTTACTAAGCATTATATGCGCAATTAATCACGCAATTTTGCGTTTTACTCAATTTTAATCAATTGCACTACACTTATGCCCTTTTGTTTTAATCGTTAGTCAAAATCATTAATTAGTAGCACTTAAAATTTTAATGCAGTTATCGTTGCGTAGTATCGTATCTCGGAGGTAAAAAAACGTAAACATTTTTTTGTTGAAGAATGAAAACTAATAAAGTACAAACCAAAAACTGAATCAAGTTTGGAGTAAAGATTTTCATCACTGTCTAGGAATGTACTTATCAAGAGTTGAGGAAAATCAATTCTGTCACTCGCATTGACGCCAAATCATAGTGTGTGTGATGGCTAGTGTTTGGGGTTCGAATAGGGTCCCAAATGGAGGGAAACAAAACAATTCGAAATCGAACATCAAATAGCAATACTACTTTAACCTTTAATTTCTAAAATTAAATCCTGAAACCGAACTTTACATACCAAAGTACTAAAAAACCCAAGTAAAAAATATATTTTATTTTGTTATGAAATTTCTAGTACAGTAAATGTATATATTTTAATCTAATTAAGCATAAAATCGAAATTAGTTAAAAAAGCGAAATAAGCAAAAAATTGTAGATATGAATGCACACAAATCGAAACAAAAATGCATAATTGAAAAGCAAAACCCAACTTACAATTAGCAGGCAATTTAAGAAATTTTCAAAATCTAGTGACCACTAGCGAACATTTTGCCATAAATTTTATTAGAAATAAGCTCAATGCTTAAGCACAAGAACGAGCTTAACGGTTAATGAGCTTAATCGTGGAGAATTCAAGCCCAAAGTAATCCGAGCTAATTCTCAGCATCAGAAATAAAAATTAGCTCTCATAGATATCGTCGCTCTTGTGTTATAATTTATAAAAACAAAATGTTCGTAAAGAAACTTTTTATTTCATTCAAAAATAACACAAACTCACTTATTACGATTCAGTGAAATTATTTCTGACAAACAAATTGCTTTAAAATTTATTTGTCACCGAATGATACACACTAGAGTCCGAAATCTTATAAAATTTAAGGCCCGAGCCCGATCTAGGCCCGACACCATCAAGCCCGAGCCCGAAAAAGGCGACAATTTTACAAACCCAAAGCCCGACCCGATTTCAATATTGAAAATATTTATTACTTATAACGACATGAATTTCAAATAAATTTGAACGTAGAATCAAATATATAGAAAAATTGCGTTTGATTATTGTTGTAAATTGTTTTATTAAGTTACAATTACCTAAAAGTTTTATGAAAATTAGCTAAAAATAGTGCAATTAGGATGAATTTTAAAAAATTTCTGTCTTTCTATAATTAAAGTCAAAAGCCCGGCCCGACAAAGTTTTCAAAGTTAAGACCCGAGCCAGACAAGGCCCGACAACTTTTGTCGGGGGCCCGAAATATCGGGGGCCCATTTCGGACTCTAATACACACTTCTTTTCAGTTCACCTATAATTGATCAATCTATTAATAATTTATAAATTAATTAGAAATATTAAAAGTTTTTTATTTCAACTTAATGTCAAAATCAAAATTGATTGATCTCTCTATTACAAGTACTATTAAGCGATACCGTATATTAAAATTAATATATTTAATGCTAAATTTAATTAATTAATTAGTGTATTGTATCTTAAGTGATCTTAAAAATTCAAAATATTTAATAATGTATGACTAAAATACACCTATGCTTTCCCCAAACGCATTGCCTTTTTTTCCTTTAGTTTTTCTTTTTGACTGTAAGCAATGTTTTTGTTTTTGTTTCGTATACTGTATGCCAATGGTTCCATGTCTTTACCGCGAGAGCCTTTACCGCGAAAGCCTTTACCGCGAAAGCCTTTACCGCGAAAGGTATGTATTTTATTAAACTTCTATCTGCACAATATATTGAGAAATAACTCTTAAAATTATTAACTTCTCACACGCTACTTAACAAAATTTAAAAATATATAAAAACGGTTGAAAACTGGGTACACTACAGCGATTTGGTGCGGTTCGGTAAAAATGAAACCGCCAGCACCGTTAATTATCAGCACATATACTTTCACACTTATTATTTTCACTCGAAGACGCAATACACAAATCAGTTTTGTTGTTAGACATAGTTTTACTGTCAACATTGAAAATTAATAATCGGAAAGTTTTTAGTGTGAAATTTTTCTGAATGAAATAGTGAATGAAACGCTAACATTATTTAATTATAATTTACACTAATAAAAGTACTGTAATAGTCTCTTAATAATTATGACTTAAAATTAACCGAAAGTAATGAAAACCTTGATTAAATATGCACACATTTCCACTGGTGTTCCCCAACTAAATTATCATAAGCAGCAAAATAATTAGTGAAACAGAATGATAGATAAAAAAACAAAAGTCTCGAGTGACGACGGCATTCAATGTCAAAGTTATATTTTACAACAACATAATCAATCAAAGATTTTCAAAATTCACAGCTAAGTTAATTATGATTTCAATAACATTTATATAATGATATCCCAAGGATATTATGTTAATCTGAAACTTAAAGCCGGGATTTTATATCTTAGAGATACACTATTAATTAGAGCTTATTTGTCAATATATTTTATTAGACTTTATAGACATAAATAAATAATTAATGATTAGAGATCCAAAAAATAGCAATTATTATGTCAAAATAGCGCTATAAATAGCAGTAAATGTTGTACAAAATAATAATATTTTGTAATAATAATAATTATTATAATTATAATTACAATAATAATAATAATAATAATAATAATAACAAAAAATTAATATTTTGATAAAAAAAATATTTTTATTGAATATTATAAACTTATAAATTTGCTATATGTTGCAAACTTTATATATAAAATCAAAAAATTTACGGGAATTATCCTTTAGTTTTTCAAAATTTTGGGGACCATCGGGAAAACTCATCGGGAAAACTCATCGGGATTAAAATTTTTTCCCTAATTTTTTATTTTCCCTAAAATAGCATATAAAATTGCAAAAATAGCATTATAGCATTTACTGTTAAAAATTGCAAAAAAATAGCACTTATAAACACGCATAAAACGGCTCCTAATCATCCAATTCGTGCATAATTTGAAAATTATATGCACCTAATTTATGAAATAAAAAAGTAGTAAATGCTATCATTTTTTATCTCTATTAATGATAGAAAAAAAAACAAAAGTGTTGAGTGGAGTGACGCACTCAAAGTATTATTTTTGTTTAGTATCTGTCAAACCATCGATGAAGTAATAATAAATTCATTGAATTAAAAACGCTTAATTAAAAACGTGTTATTTCAATACTGGGTATCAGATTTTCATTTAAAAATTCTAATTATATAAATTTTAATACAGTTTAAAATTTTAAAATTAAAATGAATTTGACTGCAAATGAATATACTGCTGATATCGAAAAAATTCAACTGATTAGAGCCGAACAGATCCGAGACTTTATAGCAGCTGACGAGTAAGAAAATTTTTATTGCATTTTCTGATAAGAGTTTCCGAAACTGTGTTATTTCTGTAGTAAAATAGAAGTGCTGGTCGATATTGGATGCTGTTCTGGTAAAATAACTTCGCTTATGGATGAAGCGTTCGATTTCTGTCGAGTTATTGGCATCGATATCGACGAAGATATGATCGATTATGCGAACGCAAATCACAAACACTGCGATCGTATTGAGTTTCTAACACAGAATATTGACTGCGAGTGGAATGACTTGAGATCGGAAGTGAAGGCACTCGAGGGTAAAGTATCGCTTGTGTTCACGAATTACGTGTTGCAATGGATTAAAACGAAGGAGAATACTGTAAAAAAATATATTTCGTTTGCTCGCAATTGGTGGCAAATTTTTCGCCAGAGCTATAATAGTTCCCGATCCGCTAAAAGGCGTCGTCGACTCAATCAAACAGGAAGAGATGCGAAATTTTTTAAAAATAGCGCCAAAAGAGCAGCAATTTCAAGATTGGCTTAATTTGTTGAGCGATTACGGATTGCCTGCAGTGAACAGTGATTTGGTTGAGGTGTGTCACACCTTACAGGAAGATGCTTATCATAACAGTTAAGTGAATGATTGAATAAATAAATTAAACGGTCATAATTATGGGTAAAAAAATTATTTTGACATTTGCTTTTTTGATAGCGTTTCAGAAATTAGCGTTAAAGTGGATCTCGACATATGTGGTGGCGAACAACGAAACAGAGCGCAAACAATTTATTAGGGAATGTGGCGATGATATAAATCGCGGACACAACCGAATTACCGCGCAATCATTCGTTGAAGAAATCACTGGCCACCGAATGGTTAATTATTACGGACACGAGTTTATAACGTTTGCGATTAAATAATAATTAGTGGTGTTTTGACATAAAAAATTACTATAGTAACGATTTTAAGAAATTTTATGGCTAACACTGAAAATAAATTTAAAGAAAATATGATATTATTGTATTTAAAACGCTTGAATGCGTTAACTATTACTACTGCTATAAACTATTCGTTATATAAAGTGAACGCCAAATTGATTAATAATATGGGAGTAAAAATAAATGATAGTATTTATTGCATATAGAAATAGCGCCATAAAATTCATTTATAATCAACCAAAATAGCATTTAAAAATTTTTTTATATAATTTTAACATTGATTTATATTATTTTAACAAATTAAATAAAATTGAGGTTAACATGAGAAAAAAATTTGCATAAAAAAGGTGCAATAATAGCATAAAAAATATCTTTAATAGCTTTAATAACAATTATTACTGTCTGTTAAATTGTCTGATTTTATGTAATTCTATCATATATGAAGTCTCTATCGCGATGACAATATAAAAATGTTATTGAAAAGTAAGTTAGCAGTGTATTTTGACAAATATTTGATACTGTAGTTGTAAAATTTAATTCTCACATTTAAATAAATCCTTTCGATTCACAGTAATTTTGTTTTTAACTTTTGTTAAATAACGCGTGAGTTTAATCTATGACAATAACGATTTATAGCTCACAAGAAAGAAACAAAGAATCCGCTGATGGCTTAATAATACCGGAAACGATCACGAATTTACTGGGAATGCAATCGATATTGTACGGCAATGATCGCAATCCAACTCTGAATTACAGTCGCTTTCGTATACTTTAGACTGTGAAACGGGATCCCGATATTAGCGAGCGGTTCACTTCTGTGACTGAAAGTTATAATTGTCAGACATTCAACCATTAATTTCGACCACAAATGCGTATTTGTACACATTAATTGCGATAATGAAAGCTGTGCGTACATTGAACGGAAAGTCAGGCGAATCTCTTTGTTCCGAACCCCAACTGCCACCGAAGCGCGCGTTTCTCACCACCGCTTGTCCGGCGTCGTAATCGAAACGCGCATTAAAATGCAGAAACATGTCGTCCTCTTCCGACTGGCCGTGTTGTAGGTTAATAGCGAAACATGAGCGCGTTCTTAACTATATAAACGGCGATTGAAATACTTAAACCAATTCCCAGTTCAGAGGGAATTCTGAAAGCTGATGGTGTGCTCTAGAATTTTAATTTTTTATTTGTATAATTATGTAAATTTGAAATAAACATTGTTCTAAATTAATATTAAGTATAGAATATACTTCCACGGTTTTACACATACGGTTTATCACGCGTTTATTTTATAACTTGACTCGGATTTAATTTTACTGTAACTCTGATTTCTGCAATATTCCGATTAAAGAAACAGACGAATATCAACAAACCGATAATTTAAGTTTTCTTAAAGAAATTATAATCTTTTTTTTAATAATAAGTTAACGTAATCTTTTTTAATCTGATAGTCTCCTAATCGAACGACACAAACCCAAACTGTATATTTTTTGATATAATAAACAACTTATTTCTTCTCTGATAGTTTAAAACAATACCGTAAACTTTGCGTGTCTTTTTACAAATATTTGAAATTTTTCTGTTAAGTAAAATCAATTCAATTCAATGATTAATAGTGAAATAAGAATAGTAAAATTCAATTAAATTTTAATGCGGTTCTGATTAAAAAAAATTTATTCAATTTGGTTTGTGTTTATACAACTAAATTTTTAACGAGTGATAACCAGTGATGGACAACGCTCGAGCGAATGGCGCTCGAAGCCGAGCGCCGAGCGTTATAAACCGAGCGTGAGCGAGCGCGCTGAGAGTAAATAATTATAAAAAAAAGATTTCACACGTTTATGAAATCCAAAAAAAAATAATGCTTATAAAAATTTCTAGTTAAAGTTTAAGTATATAAACAAATTATGTCAAAATATGTTTTTAAATTAACGAATTTGACGCTCACTTACGCTCAGCGCTCGAGCGTGTGCTAAAAGTGAGCGTTTTCATTTTCACGAGCGTGAGCGCGAGCGCCAGCGTAGAGCGTTATTTTTATAGCGAGAGTGAGCGTGAGCGCCGAGCGTGTCCATCACTGGTGATTACTATTTAGAAAATGTGCGTTTCGTACAAATTAGTGTTGTTTCGCTTTTTTCTAAGTAAAAGAAAAAGCAAAAAATAATTTTACTTTTACTTTCACTTAATCGTAAGT
>JAQIVF010000724.1:0-18751 GCA_034698365.1 Steganacarus magnus
TCTGTTGCTCTAACGGGTTGAGAGCCATGAATAATTGTCAATTCCTTATGTCCCAATATTTGAGACAATAAACGGATAAGAGGTCTGGGTGGTGTGATAATGGCATCAGTTACGTTTATTGGATCGAAATAAAGAGCTTAAAAAGAAATATATACAATGTTATTTTTTTTATTATTTAAAAATAAAGAAATATTAAATTGTAAAACAAATTACCTTGAGGTTTATTAGTTGTCTGATTAATCTTAATAACCAATACGGATGTATGAAAATAGATACTGTTTGGATTATTCACTGACATTACTTGAATCAATGCTGTTTTACCCTCTTTTAAAGCATGTTTTACTGTTTTACGAATTTCGGTATCACCACGTAAATAATAACCATCAAGTTTATGTTTCAGCTCATCATTTTGAACCATTGATACATATCCATCATTATTGCCCGCGATATAAGGCTCAATATAAAAATTTGAGTCGTTCAGTAAATCATTCCACGACTTTCTGATATCTCTCCAGTAATGATAGCTCATCTCATTTTTGGGTATGTCATAAATGACATCACTAAACAAAATAATATTAATCATTTTAAAACAAAATAAGTCTCATGTTATTACCCATAGAACTCAAAATTTATCTCCGAAAGCAGATTTGAATCAACATATCGTTTGAAAACAGAATTATACTGGGTATTGAACGATCCTTTCCTTTGATATATTTTCGGTCCTTTAACAAACGGAGAATTTGAGTTAATTGCCCCTGGAAACTTTTGTCCTTTATGTCTTTTCTCATAATCATATATAGTTAAAGCCATTGGATCTATGGCGTATTTATTATATATTTGGTATTGACCACTGTGGTTATCCAAACTGATCAAATAGTAATCAGTATCTGCATTAGTCTCTGCATCAATTATTTCTCCAATAATTGTCATTTTGTGATTATATGATTCGCCGTCATCATTAAGATACTTATTTTTGTTAACACAGTACTTTAAATATAAATAATATTATAAATAGATTAATTTAAACGTATTTTTCAGTAAATTACCTCACAAGTCTTTTTTTCCTCCACGTCGTTTTTGATTAAACCTTGGTTGTAGCGAACGGATTGTTCTAGCAATAAATCATCAATGAAACCATCATTTTTCACGCTCTCACAAACATTTTTCATTACTAATCTTGATCTTTTTGTAGTTTTCGGCGTACTCATAATTTTCCTGCCTTTTCCGTCTTTTCGTGGAGCACTAGGTGTTCTTACAACAGTAATTGTTGTAGTTTTGGGCGCAGTGCTTTTAGTGGCAGTCGCGTTGCTTTTAGTGGCAGTCGCGTTATTTTTAGTGGCTGTAGAACTGGCGTTATTTTTGTCCGCTGTGACACGATTTTCATATGCGGTAGCGGAACTTTTTGTGGCCGTAACTGTAGTTGAACTGGATTTTCCTCGATTAGTAACATTATAAGTACTAGTTGAATCACTAGTATTTATTGTTGAAATTATTTCATTTGTACCACAAACTAAAAGATGGTTTGTGACAATTGGCTGAATATCATTTGCACTTTCCATAGACACTATACTTTCGATGCACTCTTGAATATGAACTAAATTTTGATCATTTGGTGTAGTATCAATAACTCCCTCATTATACTGGCTAGCAGGAGAATTAGCTCTTGAGTTATTCTCAAGGCCGTCGGAAATTTCATTGATATCCATTACCAGAGCATGGCTATCATTTGAATAGTTATTTTCCTTAAAAAAACGCAATAAAATGATTTTTACGCATTTTTCCTTATAAAATTGAAACTAAAGCAAGCGGTATTATAGCAAAAATTAATTATAAATACCTGATATTGCGGCGCATAATTTTCTTGTGTTTCTGAATTATTTCGTTCATTTTCAGACGACAAACTTGGTCCGACATAATTTTCTGTAGAATTTCCTATATTTCTTAGAACTTCTGTATTATTTTCAGAAGTCATGCTAACTGTGTCCACCAGGGCTGTTGTCATGTTAGTTACTTCAAATGTATCGTTACCAACATTATTAAAGTCCTATGTTATTATAATTAATAAAATAAACATATAAGTTAGCCTAAAAATATAATAATGAATATAACTTATCATATTTTTCGGTTTAACAACTGTTGTTCTACAAAAAAAAGTAGAGCAAATAATTTTTTTTCCTCAAACGCACTGTTCAAACACTTGTGTACGAATGCAAAAAAAATATATAGAGCGCCTCTCAAAAAAAATTGAAATGCAAACCAAGGATAAACTCAATGCGCAGCATCAAAAAAAAATTTATTTTTGATTAAATTTAAAAAGTTTTAAATTTTTTTAACCCATTTCCTATAGGGTACCAGTTCTAATTTTTATATATTCTTGTAGTACCCTTTATACTCTATAAACATATATAAAAAAAATGTGAGAATTTAGCTGACGCAAAAGGGTAAAATTATTAAAAACCGATTGAACATATTTTGTGAAAATACAAATAAATTGTGTTTTCAAGGCTAACAACTTTTAGAATTTTTAAAATATTATAGCATTCTAACGTATACGAATGAAAAAAAATATATAGAGCGCCTCTCAAAAAAAAGTTGAATTGTAAACCAAGGATAAACTCAAAGCTCAGCATCATATAAAAATTATTTTGATTAAATTTAAAATTTTTTTAAATTTTTTTAACCCATTTCCTATAGGGTACCAGTTCTAATTTTTATATATTCTTGTAATACCCTTTATGCTCTATAAATATTTATAAAATATGTGAGAATTTAGCTGACGCAAAAGGGTAAAATTATTAAAAACCGATTAAACATATTTTATGAATATACAAATAAATTGTGTTTTCAAGGCTAACCATTTTTTTTGATCTATAAAAAATTATAGCATTCTAACAGTTTAAGCACCACATTCTTAAAACTAGTTCTATCATTTAATAAAGTCTTTTAAATTAAAATAGATTAAACAATTAATTAATTATTTAAATAAAATTTAAAAATTAAATATTTATTAATATTTTTGAAAACCCATATATAAAAGTATTCTAAAACTAAGAAATAATTATATCACCCTAATTTAATATTCGTAAATGGAAATTGATTTTATAGGAAAACATAAATCATAACCTTTATATAATATAATTAAACAAAAAAAATTACAAACAATACCAAAATAATTTATCAAAGATTTATTGAATTTTATTTCTTTTTACAACATAATTTCGGTATTTTAGTAAATTAATTGCTAAAAAAAATTAATACAGTTAATATAAATAATCCAAGTCAACAATATAAAAACTCTTTAAAAAAAAAATTTTTGAATAGACTAAATATAAACAAAAATAATTTAATTACATTATCAAAACTTGGTTGAGTAATAAACTTAGCTACTCCCCCTTTACTTTAAAATGAGTTCAGTCCAAAAAAATAAATAAATAAAATAAAATCGTGACCCAATAGAAACCATAATGTCCACCTGTGTTTACATTACCGCTAAGCGAACAGTTTCTTACTTACACCTCAAAAAACTAACTTCAATTATATTTTATTGGTTGTGAAGTTATGTTTAACAATATATGATCTCTTAATCAGAACTCTCTACTAAATGTCATCATTAGATACCTTTGAAACTTTTATAAGGCAATCAGTAGCAATAACTGTCAACGTTGTTATTGAAGACATTTCAAAAGCCATTATCGAACGTGAAAAGAAAGACGGAGTTGCTAATCCAAAATCACGAACTGAAAGATTTGGATCCTTACTTGATCATTCGGATTTCGATTCACTTACATTTTAACAATATTTGAGTGAAACAAACGTCTATTCACGAGTGTTCGCCGAAAAATTGATTAATCAAACACCATTACCTCGAAGAAGCATCCGTTTACTTTCGAAGAAACTGAAAAATGAGCCAAAAAAGAAATCGCTATGATAATTATCGTCTTCAACAATATATTCCTTATGTTCAGCCTCGCGATCGAATTACAATATCCAAACCTTTGGCTGAAGAAATAAGGTCTTCAATAACTTTCTGCAGAACACAAATTACTTTTAATTGTGAACTATTAAACATCTGGTGTGAAGAAATGATGTCAAATGATTGGAATAACCGCGATAACAATGACTGTGCATCATTTTCAATGTCAATTCAAGAACTGGCAAAGTCAAACGAATATCTCCGACAAATTCGATCATCTGTGATGTCTTTGGTGGTGAATAAATCTGGACAAGCCTACAGCCCGTATGTCAACACACAACACACACCAGCTTATCAGCCATACTATTCACCAGTCTACCAAACATCTTCATGCGAACGTCAATGGTTTTAAAAAAAAGTAATATTTCATTCTCTCATTAATATTCAAATATTTTTTCTTTTATTATAAATACATAATAACGTATTATTTATCAATATATCCTTCAATATAACATATTTAATCACAAAAAAATTATAAAACATTAAAAAACAAAAAAAAAATTATATTTATAATTAGTATTGTGAAATCATGAATATTAAATTTTATGTTTTACCGTATTTAATCATATTCTTTTATAAAATTTCTTTTATAAATTATAAACTATGTAACTATTATGTTAAGAGATATTTAATCATTTTATTGTCAAATAATTATTATAGACAGAAACAAATAATCAATGTTTTATATACCATACACTCAATAACGCAGAGTCGCGTTCATTGCAAGGTTAGGGTAAATGTAACGTTTGCCATATCTGTAATAACTTTATCTTTTTACCATAACATTAGACACGTAACTAATTTACTACAATCCATTGAAACCTCTGTTTAACACGAATTAGCCATTAAATAAATCTGCTCGTTCTTAAATCAAACACGTACTGTACACATCCTTTCAACACTTATTTTCTAAATCACACAGTGTTACAAACCCTAACACCCAACCCACTATAAAATATTAACCAACAAATGTAGAGATCAGCCCACTTCTTATCAGACTATATAAACTATTGTTAGACAGAACATAAATGCCTTTTTCCATAACCACACACTTTGATATTGAATGTTAATGTACCTTATGTTAATGTATCTTAAGTGCACTTTATTATACTGTATCGATTATTGATTATAATTTAATAAAAGTATTTAACCGTATTTGATTTGAATCGATGTTTAATTATCAAGTGAGTTATATTGTGTTGTATCCTCCCGTGAATCCTTGTGTGTGCGAGACGGGTTCGGCTGGACTGGTGGTACGCTATTCCAGCGTTTCATTATTGTAATTTTACACATAATTGTTTAGCAATGAAATAATAAACAACTCCCGTTAGCAACAATTTTAGTGAATTTAAGCATTCAATAGTTAGTTGTCTTGCTTTAAAGTTGTGCTATAAATGCAATTTTTCTGTCCATATTTTCGTGCTCATAAACTTTTGTCATTTCATTCATCAATTGAAAGCTATAGTATTTGATGGCAAAAACAGGTGCGCATTGATCGTTGATTGATTGTGGATCATTAGGTTTATTTTACTTATGTGACTAATGCTAAATGGTTGCCACTATACTCAATAAAAAACAGTAAAGATTTCTGAACACAAAAAGATTTCTAAATCAAAATTACTTATTTCTAAACAGCATATAATACTGACAATAAATTCATTCAAATTCATGATCATTTATATATAAGTTAGTTTTCAATTTGCCATAAATTGTGTGTTCCTCTAATATTTAGTAAATCAAGCTTAAAATTATAAATTATTTATTGAAAATAATGTTAGGAGTGGTTTAATTTATAAGTTACGTGGAAATACTTGTTGTCAACAAAATATAGATTTTAAAGAATAAACAATTAGATAATAATTCTAAAATTCAAATTTTATTAAATTAAAAATTAAATGAAGGGGAAAAGCTTGTAATAGTTTTGCAGAATCAAACAGAAAGGAAAAAAATATATTTGTAAAAAAATATAGATACCAAAATAAATCCTTAATCTATACAAATCTCATCATCAAAATTATATATACTACTGTTTAAACTGGTAATTATATTATTAACCGCAATCGCGATATTTTTAGGCGTTTCACTCAAATCGAATAAAGCGTTCGAGTCTTCAGTTTTCACACCATATGGCATATCTTTGATTGCTTGCGACATAAGAGAGTGTTTATGTTCATCTATTTCTTCAACTATGACCGGAATAACGTACTTATCATTCCACGAAAATTTTTCCGCCAAATGAATGGCTTCGTGTTCGGTATCAATGAGTAGACAGAAGTTTATTAACTGAGACACCACTGCGTCTCTTTCCTTAACAGACTGTCCGATATTAAGTGTTTGTACTTTCAATGCAGTCATTCCTTCAGGTAATATGTGATACACGTTCGCATCAGTCACAGCTTCTTCGATAAAACTGCCCGCAATTACATGTTCGTTGCTATTAGAATCACCTGATAATATAAAATTAAATAAATTTAAGTGTCCAAACAAAAAAATAAATTATCATATAATTACCAATAATTAATTTAAGAGATTTTATTGACACTAAATGCATGCCAATCTCTTTAAGAATGACCTGCGCTCTAATGCTCAACGGTTTACCACTACTCGCTATATAAAACACAGACAGACTTGTCATCAAATATCGACACTTGATTTCTAAACTGTTGCGCCAAACAATACATGCGGTCTTCAAAGCCATTAAACTTATTAAAGTTAAATTTGATTTTTGGCATCGAAACCAGTTTATCGATCTTCTCTTTCAGATTTTCCACAAAATCACTGTCACTAATCTCATATTTTTCCATAATATTTTCTTCCTCATAAACTTTTGTCAATTCATTCGGCACTTGAAAGCTATCGTATTTGACAACAATAACAGGTATGCGTTGATCGCAATAAAACGCTTGTTGTTTGCTTGTCTGTGACTGACAGTAATCTTCAGATAAAACCATAATTACAACCGACGCTGAATTAATACTCTCACGAAATTTAAGCAAAATTGTATCGCTATCTGAGACAAGATTATTGCTAAGTTGTGATAACGAGCATTGATATGTGTTGCTAATAATTCTACTCAGTATTTCATTCGACGGCAAAAGTTTTTCTAAAGTTTCTGATAAAGAAAAAGAATGCAGTGATTGTGTCGCAGATTCCAGTGAATGTTGTTCGCTATCTTCAATATTGTTTTGTTGATCATCCTTTGACATCCATGTGCTGTAACCAAACATATCTAATTCATCACGTAATTTATACTCAAACTCGTGTTGATTCAGATGACAACTGACAACAATACTGTGCTCGCCATTAGTTTTCGCACTCAAGTTAGCACACAATGAACTCTGAAAATTGTTTTTGGTTGACACCAGTGGTGACAAATACTTTTTCTGATACATTGATTGCAATTTGTCCGCAATTTCTTTCGCAATTCTCTGAACATATGTCTCCTCCCATCTGCTAATGTTATACTTCTGACCGTCCTCTGTATCGCACGACGCATTGATTTCCGCGTCGGCTTTCCATGGAATAAAATGTGTAGACAACAGGTTGATCGCGATCTCTACGGGAAATATTTTTCTTTTAATTTAATTTGATTTTTCTATAAAAATATTAAGTTAATGTTTTAGTAAGTATTTCATGGATTTTAAAATTATTATTGCATTTGTTTAGACTTTGAACGAACAAAGTGAGCAATAAACGCATTTTCTTTCGAATTAATTTGCATTGTGTTTGAAACAATATCACTGATTGTCGAATCGTACTCCACATCACTGTAACACAATGACCACAATTCGCTATTCTTTAAAATCTCTGCACAACTTTTTCGTTTCTCAATAAACACTGGCATTAATTTGCTGATTGTGTCAGTTAAGTGATGATGTTTGACCTGAAGAGTGTCGTCGTGGTATTGAAGTGGACTTAAAATAGAGAAAAATTGAAATTATTTTAATAGTTCAAAAAAGTAGCAAAAATAAAACAAAAAACCTGTTAAAATTAATGTTTTATAACTGATGGGCGATAACACCCAAACTGTAAGCATCAGATTTGGAGCTAAAATCTCAAAAATTGTTCACTTCTAGTTCGTTGTAATGCGAGAAAGCGTTATAGTGATCGGAATCCAACGCCAATAATCCGAAGTCACTTAATCGTACAAAGTTATCGGGTGATTATCAGGATTATTGAGCCATGGTTTTAAATTCCTAGCGTGCGGTGAGGCGTCTCTTCGTGTGTAACTCAGAAATATTGGCTTTTTGTTTGATGACATTCTCCTCATAGGCGATGGTTGCATATAAATAAAAGGATTTTCTTGTTTTGATGAGCTTAGCTTATTTTTAACATTTGTCATCAGTTCGACTGAAATGAAATTTGCGCTTACTTTTCTCGCCATATGAATAGCAGTTGTTCTTTGAAAATTTAATAAATTAATGTTTCAGTGAGTTTTCTTGTAATTAAAATTATTATTACTTTTGTTTTGATTGAACAAAGTGCGTAATAAACACATCTTCTTTCGAACTGATTTGCATTTTATTTGAAACACTATCACTGATCATCGGATCGTACTCCACATCGCTGTAACACTGACCACAATCCTTTATTTTGTAATAATTCTGCAAAATATTTTGCTTTTCGACGATAAATGACATTAATTTGCTGATTGTGTCAATTAAGTGATGATTTTTAAACTGAAGAGTGTCATTGTGGTATTGTAAGGGACTGAACTAAGAAAAATTAATATTATTTAAATTTTTCAACAAATAAAAACTAAAAACCTGCTGAAATTAATGTTGAAGAATTGATAGGCGATAACACCCAAACTGTAAACATCGAAATTGGCGCTAAATTCTCGTAAGTTATTCTCGAAAGTTTCCGGCGCGTTGCAAAGAGAGAAAGATTGATAATGGTTGGAATCTAACATAAATAAACCGAAGTCACTTAATCGAACAAAGTTATCGAGTGTACTGCCATCTATTATCAGCATAACAATTCAAATTTCGGTGATATATGTGTGGCGTGTATTCATGTAAATAATTGACAGCAGTTACAATGTCAGAGAATAACTGCGACGCCACGAAATATTCACCAGGTGTCAGTGTAATCGAAAAT
Source organism: Steganacarus magnus (assembly GCA_034698365.1). Taxonomy (NCBI): domain Eukaryota; kingdom Metazoa; phylum Arthropoda; class Arachnida; order Sarcoptiformes; family Steganacaridae; genus Steganacarus; species Steganacarus magnus. Next base: position 9,074 of record JAQIVF010000724.1, read on the forward strand.
TTATAGAAATAATTAACTCGTAGTGTTTCAATGATACTTCTTAGTGTCAGCGAATATAATGGCAGTTTATTGAGTAATAAATGCGAATAATGAGGTATATATAGTGAACCGTAGTTAAAATCTGTGTTTATTTCTTGATAGTTTTGTTTGTTTTAGTAGTTCTCGTCCGCCCAAAACTCATCGTACGGTACGACATAATTTTTGTCCAGACTTTTCAAGATCTGTAACTTCTTTGAACAATAACCGATCGCCTTCTCACTTATGGCCACTTTCCGTATCTCATACTCGTGTCCATCATTAACACTCTCAGCTTTGAACGTATTTTTGAATATCACTGGTCCGAGCGATACATCTACATATAACTGAGTGCGTATTTACTTTCGCTCATATTTACATCGCTATTTAGTCATTATCACTGTTATACAACCTATTTTATTATTATTACAAATATAGTCTACAGTATAGTGAAACTGAGCCCATATACTGGCGTTCATTTTACATTGATTTATACGCAGTATTAGTTTGATTCTACATTTAAGTGCGATAACAATGAATCTTCAAACACTACTAGTTTACAATTTACTATTACGATAAGAAAAGGGTTGTTATGCAAGTAAAACATAATAATGTATGGATATATGCAGTGTTAATCTTATAAACACGCGATTTTTCCTTTTTTCGTTTTTTATGCAATTTTACGCAACGAGAGTAACGAGAGTTAGAAAAGAGTTTGTTTTATGCGAACTACATATTGATACAGCAATCAATGACTTATAAAACACTATATAATGTACGAAAAAAATAGTCATTGATTGCTGTATCAATATGTAGTTCTCATAAAACAAACTCTTTTCTAACTCGTTACTCTCGTTGCGTAAAATTGCATAAAAAACGAAAAAAGGAAAAATCGCGTGTTTATAAGATTAACACTGGATATATGTTGAATTGATGTTGCATTTGAGTTAATTATTATTGTCTGCTAATCTGATAATCAGACACAACTACCGCTTGATTATAAATGCGAACGTATTGAGCGGAGGTTATGCCTTGACATTCTTAAATAACAAAACAAATACAACACAATACACTTTGTGATAATGACCTGAATATAATTTTTGTATAAGGAGTAAACCATATGCTCTTGCTTTTCAAAATTTTTAGGATTATATAATGAATTGAGATTATTATTTCATCAAAATCATTACTAATAACTTTAGTTTATGCATTCCATTCAAATAAGTATTTATCGAAAATAGTTATTTTTAGCAGAGTAGACAGCTGTGATTTCAAGGTCACCTTATTTCAACATTTTTCAGTCTAAAAAATTAAACAACTTTTCTTATACAAATAATAATCATTTTCATCAAATATTTTTGAGAATAAGTGTTTCATATACATTTCAAAACATATTTTAAACTCAATTAATTAAGCATTTAACTGTCAAACCCTCAAAAGGAGGAAACTTTATCACTGAAAAGAGTAGTAAATTGTGAAGCGACTACCTATTGATTTTTGAATAAAATAAACTTTAATTTAAATGACAGAATAACTGAAACTTTCAACTATGATATAGATCTGGCGACATTTTTAGACTATGGTTTAGATCATAAATTTAATAAACGCTTGTTGAAATTTCATACGGAAGTGAAAATTTTTGGCGTCAGATATGTTTGAATTCTGCACAACAAGAGTATACAAGAACCTCTAAGAAAACAATAAACTTCTTATCTCAGTGAATGTGTTATAAATTGATATAAACGTAAACAAAACATGACATTCACTGCTATTAAATGCCAAGAAAGGAGAAAATTTTTCTAATAACTTTTGATTCCTTAATTATAGTCCAATAGTACAAAGTTATATCAGATATTTTCTATGCCATATTCTACAGGTACACATACACACACTGCGCGCACAAATAAAAAACATTCCTTAAGTGAGATAATAAATTAGGCGACACTTGTTAATAAATTGCAGTGAAAAAGTGTTCAACGCTTATTTTCATAAATAAACATTCATTAATAGCATTCGCAGCACGATTTCTATTCAAATTTCTAGTAATATTTGATTATTCCAAAATTAAATTTATTTAATTAATAGCAGTATTATTTCTATTTTACTTTTTAATTTTTTTAACATTGTATAAAAAACTGTGACTTACTTTAGATTGAAAATAACACTATTAGTGAGAAAGTTTACTTATTTTCTTTCCGCAGAGCAGTATTACTCTTACAATATTATTTAATTACAAAATATTAATTTGTTATTACTCTTTTAATTTTAGAATGACATAATATGTATTTTCAAATTTAATGAAAGTATTTATTGCTTGTAATGCTAATATTGTTGCTCTCGATGTCTGTGTTACAAAAGCGTAAAATTATTTAAAACATTACATAACGCTCTTGAAAGTAAAAAATGTTTAAATACAAAACGATTCTTAAAATAATTAGATGTCTTAATAACAATATTTTGTATTTTAATTCGACTCCTAATATGAACAAACTGATTTTTTTAGAGTAATCCTAAAAATAGTAGGACTGTAACATTAAAGATTTTAAAAAAGATTTATGTAATCACTTTTTTATTACTGTCTCTATCGATCACATTCTGTAGTAGGGGTGGTTAAATTCTATTTGTTTTCTGTTTGCTCGAATAGAAATCATCTTTGGCAACTCTTACCAAAGCAAAACTGGATTCTTTATAAAATTAAACATAGAAACCAATAAATTTTACGATAAATAGACATTTTGCTAAATTCGTCATTTTTTCACTTCAAACGCAATCCAAACAAAACCGAAATACTCGTAAACTGGACAAAACTAGTTTATTATTCCAAAATGTGTTTAATACCTTAAAAAGACACCATAAAGCACACACACATACACACGCATACCACTGCACACCAAACAAATGAAAACAGTATTAAACAAAATAAATAAGTGATTCATATTTAGAAAAAATCTATTTTTATTTTGTCAAACTATTAGCATGAACTTTCTGTAGTTATAGTATAGTTAATCAGAGGGTGAATGCCTTAAATAGTTTACAAATAATTTTATTTTAAATAATAAAACACTAGAAATATCACTTAGAAAACTATAAGCAACAGAATTATCATATTTATATATAAGTTATAATGTAGTATTCTTTATTAAATATTTGGTCTTAATAATTTTATTTAAAGTTATATATGATTAACTGAAACATTGCCTTATAAATTGTATAATAACATTTTACCTGAATTTTGTTTAAATCAAATATGTTTATTATTAGAACCTAACAAAATTTCAAAAATTTCTTATAGAATTAACGCAATAAATTGCTACAAATTTGATGCTATTCAGTTTATACAAATTTATTTTCAAATTCTTAGAATTTAAAAATTTGAATTATTGCTGTAAAAATTAAATTATAGAAAAATGTGAGCGAGCGAACGTAGTGAGCAAGCAGTCAAAAATAATCAGGCTCAAAAAAATTCTTATATCTAAACATTTCAATAGGATGTCAGATTTTATTGCTGTATTGATCTTGTTTTTAAAATAAAATAAATTACTAATTATGTCATAAAACATCTAACATACTTTCAAGTTTTATTATTTCATGTTAAAAATAGATCCAGTTTTCTGATTGTCATCATAAATGACATTTTTTTATTTAATTTTTTATTAATTTTTATGTCAGAAAAAGTGAAATAAATAGAATAGGTTTATACACACACTGATTTTTTTGAAAATATCAACCACTTACATGCCAAAATGTTATCACATCTCTCGTTAAATATAATATAAATGACATGTATATATATCTGATTTACACTAAAATTAAATTTAGAGCAATGTGTTAAGAATTTAGAAGCAATTTAGAATTGTTTCACCCAAATAATTTTAATAAATTTGACAAAATAGATTGTGTTAATTAAATATATTATATAAACTAGTTAAGTTTTTTTTGAACATTCAGGTAACATTTTGAACATTATTTTATACTTTGAACACTTAAGTTTTTTTTCTTTGATTGAATTTATTATGAAAGATTTTCTTACTTTAATCAGTTGACAATCAAAGTTCGTAATTACTTAATTCTTAATTTAATTTTGACGTTTCGAATGGTTATTTTGATTATTATTGTGATCAAAGCATAACTCGTATCTCTGTTCATAGTAACAGTTTTGAAAACTTTTAAAGTTTAAATAATTTGTGCTACAAAAAGTTATTTCTTCATTAATTTAAACTTTAAAAGTTTTAAACAACTTTTCAAAAAGCAGTGGTAATGATATAACCCTTCAAAAAGTCAAAATTAAATTACGAATTAATTAATTACGAACTTTGATTATCAACTGATTAAAGTAAAAAAAATATTTCATAATTATTTTATAACTTTGAATTCCTTAAAGTTATAGTTAAAGTGGTTATATTAAGAAGAAAATTATATATTTAGAAACCATTATTTATTTAAAGTAATAATTTGTACATTTCGCAATAATCTATTATTTAATTTTTTATTTTACGTTTAGAATTTTTTAGTTTTCTACTAATTATTTACAAAACATTATCATAAACATATCTTTTGTGTAAACTAACTTAAATCAAGTAAATATAAATATAGTAAACTTTTTTTACGCTAAAAGAAATAATAGAATTAATTTATAGAATTAGTATTTATGCTATAAATGTTTTTTCTCTTAATTTTCGTATATAAATAATTTTTTTTATACTTATCATTGAATTGTTTACATTGAATGGAGTTACATCTATGCTTTAAGAAGTCTTAATTAATCCTAAATCAGTATTATCTTTGTTTATTTTCTAATTTTTGCTTTCTAATTTTTGCTTTTTATAATAATGAGTTACCATATAGTTTTAATAATAGGGTATTAAGTTTAAGTAAATTTTTTGTAATAATTAGTGTAAATAATACATAAATATTTATTAGCTAACTTTTAAAAATAGTATACTTTATGGTATTAACACTGTCAGTCTGTATGTCAGCAGTTTGATAGGAGGCATCTCTGAGAAAAATGGCTTAATTTTATTAATAAGATTTTAAGGTAGGAGGATTTTTTATTAATAAATAGATTTTAAGGTAGGAGGCTTTAATACAAATAAAAATACACAACAATCATAGTGAAATAAATTTAATCAATACTAAATAATTTTACAGTTAAAAATATTATTCTAGTGTTTAAACTGAAATTTTCTAAATTAAAAAATATTGTTAAAAAAGTAAAAACAAAAGTTTTTTAAAATAAAATCAAGTCTCCTGTTAGAAAAGTTAAACATGTTAAACCTTACTATACCTGAACTTAAGTTAAAGTATGTAGAATGTATAGAATGTAGTAGATCCCAAGGTAATATATTCGAAATTTTTTTGAATGGTTCTATAGTTTTATAGATAATATACGCCAGTTACATGTTACAGATTTTCTCTATTGTATCGGGTTGTTGTACTCACTTAGCCAAGTTGACAATGTAAATATAGCTTATTCCAAAGTGTTAAATTCATAATTTTTACGATTGATTCAATAATTTTATTGATATTCTACTCTACTTACGTTTGACGAATTTTTTTCTGTCACTGGCGGTTTCATGGGTAGCGTTGATCACTGCAAAAATTTGACAATGTCAATGTATCTATTATAGGAGTGATAAATTCATAATATTTTCGATTGATTTGTTAGTTTAATAGAAATTCGATATCAAATACATGTAACAGATTTTCTATATCTCTAAAATACAAAATACAAAATTATAGTCAGTTTAAATTAATCGATATTTTATTTTTTTTAAATTTATTTATTAGTGCGAATAACCTTTTGAATAAAATGTTCAATAAACTTTCTAAATTCAAAAAAGAGTTTTGCGAAATAAGGTCACTTGGATGTGGAGCTTTTTCTACTGTCTTTGAAGCTGAATCTATTAAAGACGGCAAGTCATATGCGGTCAAAAAAATTCCTATAAAAATTGAAGAAACAGCGGAATCTATAAAAGAAATAAAAATTATACGATCACTAAATAGTGATTTTGTTGTCTTTTATATCGATTCCTGGATAGAAAGTAATTATTATATCGGATCTTTTGACATCAATAATCGAGAGAATATTAGTTCCGGTAATTTATTGTATTCACAATACAAACCACTTTTGCATCACATTCAAATGGAGTTGTGTTCAATGACTTTAAAACAGTTTAATGATCATCTGAATGCGACAAATCTGAATTACAAAATGACAAAAGAAAAGTATAGTAGCGTTTGCAACATTTTTGTTCAGCTGTTAGAGTGTGTCAATTATTTACACGCACTATCGCCACCAATAATACATAGAGATATTAAACCAGAAAACAAAGTGTTAATCATAAACGATAACGGTTTTAAAGTAAAACTAACCGATTTTGGTTTGTCAACGTATCACGATTACGTCGATCAGTCGCACACAAAATATATTGGCACATCATCATACAGAGCACCAGAAGTGGATACAAAACATTACGACACTAAAGCAGACATTTATAGCTTAGGGAAAATTATGCAAGAATTATTTATGTTTGACTTTAGAAGGTAAAAGCTTTAAAAAATTATAAAATAATTTCTCTATTATATTAAATATATAACTTTTAGTGAAGCCTATGATAATAATTTGGAAATTCAATTATTGTATGAAAATGTGAAATTTGCAATGCGTTTCATATATTCCAAAACAAAGACCTGATTGTCGACGAATTTTAGATAACAGTATTGAATGGAATTATCAAAGAGATCACAAATTATATCATTTTTTAAAACAATGATGGCACAAGTTTGAAGATAAATATTTTCATTGTAAAAAGATTGCAATTATTCAAGAAATAGAAGAAATAGCTATTTTTGTTACAAATGATGGAAAAGTATTTACATTAATAATAAGTGATAACAGCGAAAGTGTGATACAAGAGCCACAAATTATTAATGAGTTATTGAATCAGGAAATTCAAAGTATTGTTTGCGGTTATAAACATGTTTTAGGTCTCACTAAAGACATGCGCGTTTATTCATTTGGTAATAACACAGTCGGACAGTTAGGAAACGATACTCTCATTGATAACAATAAACCCACAATTATAACTGATTTAAGTGATAAGCGAATAATCGACATAAAATGTGGAGCTTATCATTCAGTAGCGTTGAGTGATGACGGAAAGGTGTTCGTGTGGGGAGATGGAGGGTACGGTCAGATTGGAAACGGCGAGAATAATTGCATGAATAAACCAAATGAAGTGATTGCACTTAAATCAGAAAGAAGTCTTTCGATATCGTGTGGCTATAATAGTTGCGTAGCGCTTTCCGAAAGTGGAACCCTATACGAATGGGGTCACCTTAAGTACCAACCATGTAAAATTGAATTTGATGCTGAAATTTCAGTTAAAAAGATTAGCTGTGGCCGAAAGCATACGTTAATTCTTACGGCAGACGATGATATCTATTCGTTTGGTGAAAATTCTTATGGTCAGTTGGGCGTTGAATGTAATTATTCGAGAAGGAAAGCCACAAAAATTCAAACGACAATCAAATTCATTGACATTGAAACCACATTTTATCACAATTTATCGATTGGTTTATCAACAGATAATTTGTATTACGTTTGGGGAGAATGTAATTATGAAAATAATAATTCTCCAAAAGAAACTAACTTAAATTCATTTTCGGAAATTTTTATTTATTATTCACTTAATTATATAGTTATTCCAACTATAATCACAGATCATTCACTTTTCTCAGCTAACAATTCATTTTTAAATAAACTCAACGAAAGGAGTATATTTAAGAACCTAAATCATCAATTCATTTCAAATATCTTTTCATTAAGCATTGGAAGGTTAATAGAAAGTAAAGCATTAATGGTAACAAATGATGATATGGTTATTGCAATTCGATTAAATGTCTACAACTCAGCGAACGAACCGAAAGTTATTGATGAATTATCTAATAAACGAGTTAAAAGCATTATTTGTGGTTTTGATAACGTGTTATGTCTAACTGAAAACAGTGAAGTTTACTCTTTTGGAGATAATTAACGCTCTCAATTGGGTAATGGTTCGCGAATTAATAATTATAAGCCAACACTAATAACTGAGTTGAGTGATAAACAAATAATCGAAATAAGTTGTGGTGCATATCATTGTTTAGCATTGAGTTGTACAGGAAATATCTACGTATGGGGTTATGGAGTGTATGGTTAGACAGAAATTGGTATTAATAACGATGAATTATCTCCAATTGAAATACAACTATTTAATTCAAAGAATATTATTTCAATATCTTGTGGCGCACATTATTGTCTCGCTTTAACATCAAAAGGTGAACTCTATGGATGGGGAGATGTTAGATTCGGTCAGTTAGGTGTTGGAAACAATATCATACAAAACAAACCAATTCTAATTGAGAATCCAAACAAAATTGTAATAAAGAAGAGTAGTTGTGGATTCTATCATAGTTTAATTCTAACTAACGATTACAATATCTATTCGTTTGGTCGCAATAATTTTGGTCAATTAGGTATTGGTAATACATTAAATCAAAACTCAATGGTTAAAATTGACACAACTATAAAATTTGTTGACATTTCGTGTCATTGGAATGCAGATATTAGCGCAGCATTATCTCAAACAGGAGATTATTACGTTTGGGGTGATTGTGGTGAAGATGTGATTATAACACCGACAGTCACTGGTTTAGCTTCATTTAATGAAATATTTGCAAAGTATACCAATTATGGATTTTTTTCTAAGCATTTTAATTTAAAAAATTAATTAATAAAACAATACAAATATTTAAAATAGTTTTTACTTGATATAATATAAAATAATATTAATTTAAATGTTCTAAAAATAAATTTATCACTTAATTTATACCAGTAATTAAATAAAGATATTTTATTGACGCTAAATGCATGCCAATCTCTTTAAGAATGACCTGTGCTCTAATTCTCAACAGTTTACCACTACTCGCTATATAAACACAGACAGACTTGTCATCAAATATCGACACTTAATTTCTAAACTGTTGCGCCAAATAATACATACGGTCTTCAAAGCCATTAAACTTATTAAAGTTATATTTGATTTTTTGTCATCGAAGCCAGTTTATCGATCTTCTTTCAGATTTTCAACAAAAGAGTTATTGATTGTACCATATTTTTTAATGATATTCTCTTCTTCATAAATTTTTGATAAATCATGCGGTACTTGAAAACTATCGTATTTGATGGCAATAACTGGCACTCTTTGATCGAAATAAAACGCTTATTGTTTGCTTGTCTCTGATTTTCAATAATTACCGATAAAACTATTATTACGACCGACGCTGTATTATTACTTTTTACGAAATTTAAGTAAAATTGAATGGCTATCCGAGAAACAATGATTACTACTATGAGAAAACGAGAATGGATGTGTCTTTTTAATAATTTTACTCAGTATTGCATTCGGGGGCATAAGTTTTTCTAATGTTTCAGATGAAACAAAAGAATGCAGTGATTGTGATGCAGAGTCCAACGAAAAATCTTTTATATCTTCAATGATATTTATATGGTCTTCATTGGACATCCATATACTGTAACCATACATATTAGACTCCCAAATTGTTAAAATTTTCAGGCCCGAGCCCGACTTAGGCCCGACAGGTTGTGGCCCGGCCCGGCCC
>JAQIVF010000725.1:0-18749 GCA_034698365.1 Steganacarus magnus
GATACCGATATATCTTTTCTGGTATAATGCTTTATTAACCGATATTTAAGTTAAACCGTTAAATTAAAACCGTTAAACTAAATTTAAAACGATTTGGCAAAAATGCATTATCAATATTAATAGTGTATTTTCTATATGGATATTATGGATGTTCAGAACATCATGTTCTATAATATCTCGGCAGTATTGCGGTAAAAAAATTAAATTATTAGGGCGCGGCGACAGTGCGTGGTTGGTGTTGTGTTGTTTTTATATTGTTAGGACTTTAAAATAAATTTTTATTACAACAATACTGCCGAGATATTATAGAACACCCTAAGTTTTATTCAATAACTAAACCAAAATCCTTTTTAATTTTTAAAATTTAAGTGAAAATTAATTGATTTAAAAAAACAAATCAGTCAATTGAACTAAGACTTAACACTAAAAATAATTTTACTATTTTTTCTAAAATGTTGCAAAAATAAAACACAACGTAAATTCATTATCGATAGACGTTTTCAATTACACAATTCGTTAAATAAATAATTTATTTTGTGAACATTTTTTCTCTGTTTATAAAATATATACTTTGTATACGTTTAAAAAAGAGGAATTTCGAGCAAAAAATAATTTACGTAATTTCAACCTTGAATTACAGCCAGATTGACACCTATAGTGGGATTATGTCACGAGGGATTTAAACTTTTAAACGAAAAAGCAAAACATTTTAAATTTGAAGTATTTATTAAAAACTTTTTCAGTGTTTTCAGTGAATAAACAAAATTGAGCTATGATTGGGTTAAATTGCGATATTTGCTAAATTTAGAAAAATTGGAATTTTGAGCTTTCAGTATATTTTTATTTCATAAATAGCTTCACCGTAGCTTCAAATAATTAATCAAATTAATGGTGAGTTGCACTGCACTTTGTGAGCTAATATTACAGAAACAATAAAACAAGAATGACATACTCATGATCTCATTTTCCAATTTTTTAATTAATTTATTTACAATTTAATTTTATAGAAACTTTTTTGGTCAAAGATAAAAATAAATAACTTAGTTATTAGTATTTTTTAAAATTAATTATTAAATATTAATTTTATTTATATCCATTTTCTATGCCTAAACTCGAAAGATTTATTTTTATTATAATTCTAGTTTTTATTTATTATATGTCAAAAAAATAGTTTGACACATCTTGAATCCATAATCTGACTGAGAGTTAGACATAAATTATAAGTTGTATTGTTGCCTCATGTTTCGAACGAAAAACAGAGTTACATCAAAAATATTTATATAAGATTTATATTTTGCTCGCATGTCTTTTTTGGCACTCAACGAGAGAATTGGACGGCAGTGAGGGGCGAGTCTGCCGTCGCATTGCACTTATTTAAACTTCAAGAAAAATTAGTTTTTACCCCAATTTGTTAAATTGCGTAAAAATAAATTCTACGGACATTTTAAAATCAATAGCTCGACATTTTCAAAGTGATCTGAAAAGCTTTGAACCATACTTATTCCATGATTATTTAGCAATGCAATCTTATTTGCTTAATTTAAAACAATTATTATAATATTTTAATTGCAATTTGTGTTTTGTCTAATAAATTTAACTTTTGAGTATAATTGAGCATTTAATTTCAAACAAAAAAGATTTAATTTCAAATGTGTACAACACAAACGTTTTTCGTATAATACCTAACTATTTAATTCTTTTGCGACAATTTGTTGGAATTGAAGGAAATAATAAACTTAGTTAATTAAAATCACCTAAAGATTTTAAGCCGACAATGATTTAAATTAGCAAACCGTTAATTAGGGTTTTGTCATTCATAATCGCAAGTTTTTCAAAATAAAATAAATGTTTTGCTCAATTCTTAAGATTTTGTGTTTCGGTTATGAAGAGTTCGAGAAAGTTTAATCCGATCTGACAAAAACATAAAGAGGGAAAATAATTGAGTGAAAATTATATTCTAGAAAAAGATAGATAAATAGAGGTCAGAAAAACTGATTGAATTAAAGATAAATAGAGAATAGAAAGAGAGCGCAGAGATTAATACGATTTATACAGTAGTGTTGCAATGGTAGATAAGAGATTATTTGCGCGAATTTGAAAAACCAGATAACTCTCTCATTAACCTTCCATTTACTAATTTACTTAAAAAAACAATTTATCCGTACATACATATAAAACAGGGAAATAAAGACTTGAAATTCTACGATTGATGTTTAAAAATATAATATATGTTCTAAATTAACTAAACGGCATAAAACTTTTTTCGATTTCAAATATGCAAATAATTATTTAATTTAATGGCATTAATCATATAATTTATTACTGTGACAATAAAAAAGTATAAATTGAAAAAATGAGATACAGTAGAATATACAGTGAATAGGCATTAACGTCAGAATAGTGAAAAGGGTTCGTTTAATTCACTGTTATTGTAGCTCTTTCTATGCCAGATCTGATCAGATTATATGGTTCACATGCATCGCTAGCAAAGCTAATGGTACTGTTATAGTAAATTTGGTTGTTTCGCGATTGAAGACACATATGTAATACTTCTGACAAAATAAACTATAGAAATACAATACAATAGACTCAATGGAGTATATAATGCGATAAAACATGAATAAAAAAAGTTCTAGTTTTTGCACGTGCTTTTCATTCAAAATACTCTATAAAATATATGCAAACAGTATTTGAATGTAAATTATTAAATTTTATATATAAGTTTCATAAATATTTTATTATATAATTTATCGATAATTTGCAGAAGAAAGTAAAGAAACACATAAAAGCAAGTTTCATGCATCAAATTAAAAATAATGCGATGAAAGCGGTTTGATGTGATAATAAGCATTGAAGGCTGATATTTGCTTACCTGCTTACAGCTCGAAGAATTATTTGCAGCTACAGCTGCAGCACCATTTAGTAAGCTTGCAGTGGCGGCCACAGCTGCGGCCGCTGCTCGTTGCTGTTGGCTCGCGATCTGCTGCGCCAAAGAAGGTCTTGTATATGCAGTGAGCAAACTAGCAGTAGTTGGTCCTACCTATTAGTTCGTATAGAAAATCATGTTTTTTGAGGCTATTACATGCTATTTTGATTTAATCATTTGAGACAATATAGTGATCACACCTTAATAACCAATGCAGTGTTGTTACAGTTGCTGTATTGCAATATGCATTCATATATATATATTGTAAGCTTATAATACTATATCATACCGTACAGTAACAACAATTCAATATCTAATACAATGTATGCATGCATCTAATGATTTAATTGCTTGATATGCATAAAATATAGCAATTTAACATAATTATAAGTGATTCCTTAAAAAGTCATGTTTAAAGTGATGCATGCAATTTCGAGAGAAAAGATATATATATTGAAAATCAAAAGAAGTAATAAATTTCAATTAAGAAACATAGGAAAGACGTTGATGTGGTTCATGTAAGTGTAAAAAAGTTTCACTAACAAGTGACACATCACACAACTCACAGTTCTATAGTTATAAATATGGTTAGAGTGCGGCAACTGATAGCTAATTTAACGAATAAATATAGTTATGCAAACACATATCCACCTACGAGTGTCTAGAAAAGCAACTATAAAATTTGAAAGTTAGTGCAAAACACATATTGTGCATATGTATTAGACGTGTTGTATGTATCTATACTGTAGAATATATGGATATGGATATGGGATATGGTGTATGGTATATGTTATTAGACATATTGTACAGTATGTTGCGTTCGGTGAGTTATGGCGAATATGTGGAACAAATATATGATTATTGCATTAGTTATGAACATAGGTGTGACAATGGGATAGATTACTGCACAGTAATATCCTTATCCTTCATTAGAGAGCAAAATATATGTATGAATTATGGGTGGTATAAGCGAATGACTTTATATATGCGTGTGCGCTAATCACACATAACACTACTTTTACATTTTACATAATTATGCTTATATTAGTGTTATTAGTTAAACTGTTAGACTGTAATGTTTAGAGACTGTATTGGTTATAAAACAGACAATTCAATGTGAATATAGCCATATAACCAAATAACCATATAGTCTTATAGTGTTATAGCCATATAGCAACCAAACAACGAAATAAAACCTCTACTTTGGTTTGGGAGCGCCGAAAATATCAATAGAAGTGCAAAATGAGCCTTAATCAGTAATGACTTACACTTACCACTGGCAGTTGGCCCGTAAGGACGGTCTGAAGAGGCATTTGCTGTAGTAATGCGTTCTTTAGTGCCAAATGGTTTCTCCCATTTATCAAAAGTTGATCCTTTAAATGCTGCGGTGGGTGAAAGTATTTGCATGGAGGCTTCTCTCGATTGCATCGGCCCTAACATCAAACACATATTGTTTTCATACTGTACTTGTTACACATAAATATGCATACATTGTATCAACAATACAAACTAAACATTACATATTTAAATAAATATTCACTAACTTATATATAAATACTCTAATGGTTCAACCAAACCACTAATTGAAAACTTAAATCATATCAAACAACGATCTAACATCTAAATTGCTCAAATAAATTTTTTAATTAATTTTTAGACATTAATTTATATTAATTTTCTAATCATTTTGAAGCTAAAGCCATTTCAACTAAACATTTTCGTCAAATTTTACTTTGTTTTGACGCAAAATAAAAAATATAAACTCACTCATATAATTAATAGTTTAACAATTTAATCCTAAACTAAACCGAACCCAACAAAATCCTACCCAAAAAGCAAAACTAAACCTAAACCAACCATAAAACATCAAATTAGTTTCGAGTAAGATTTAGCCAAACGCTAACCTAAATTTTTAGTCACAGTTTCGTAAACTGCAGAGAAAAGCAAAACATCGAAATCATTATAGGGAGTGGTGGACACGTTATAATGCGATTGTTTTATACTTTAATCGGAAAATGACCAAAACTAAAACTTAGTGTTTAGTCAAACAGATTGTGCTGAAAATCTAAAATTGAATTGAGTGCCGAGCTTTGCTTAAAGTAAAATATAAAAAATAGGCTGTAATACTCGTTGACATTACATTCGACATAATGTCAATTCGCTGTTTCTACTGTAACAGTCCACACACCTTTTTTAATACAAAAATTAAAATAATGACTTGAATGTTTTGAAGATTGAAACTGTCACTTGACAGACACACACACACACACACACACACACAAACAACAATATAGCAAAACAATATAGCAATGATACCTTAATGGAGTCGTAACAGGCAATAACTCTTCCGTTCTGAACTTCGACATTATTGGATGGATGGGCAAACTTGCATTCAGTGTCGGGTCGCGAGCACTTGTTTCGTTGAAATTCGCGACAAACCTCGAGCTGTAACCATCGCGAGTCCTTAACATTGGCCAATGTGTTCACCATTGCCATAATATATCAACAGATGAAATACTATGATGTGTGTGACAGTCTTGGAGGGATTGATAGCGATAGTGCAGACAAGTGGAAGACGAATACCGCTGTGGAGTTCCACCCATGCGTCAGATATGGCAGATTTCAATATGTTTCGCTATTCTATTACTATTACGATAGAAAATGTTTCGTACGACACTAATAACACTACAACTGCAATAGTTAGCAATACTGCACCCAATATTTACCAGTTAGTTATAACGTTAACAACATTACCATGTCTAGCACTCCATATCAATACAACACCATATAGTATAGCATATATTAAACTGCGATCAACAACGATCACAGCACTGCTCATTGCGATCATGTTCACAACGCATCACGTTTGCTGTATGCTGTTATGCTGTGTTTGCTGCATCCAATGCACCATTCCGTCCCCCAATGACATCTATTGCCCCAAATCACAACTCTTTGTTTAAAGGGTTTAACTACAGTAGACTAGACTAGTTTAGACTAAGTGCTCAAACCATTAAATAACAAATTAAAGTATTCATTCAAACTCACACATTACTTACTATCGCAAATATCGTTTTTAATGTTTAGAGTGTTTAAAGTTTACAATATAATTTTCAAATTAACATAAAAGAGATGTAAATATTATTTTTTGTTTTTTTAAAAGTTATCGAAGTTAAGATAAGTTTAGTAAAAATAAAATATAAATCACTATATTATTAATCGGAGCAACACATAACCATAATTTTAAAACTATTCAACTAAAAAATTATTTAAAACTTTGCTAATAATTAAATAAATTATTTATTTTTAAAAAGTTTTTTAAAAATATAATGTGAAATGATATGAGTCAAAAGTGTAAGTAAATGTTATATTACCTGTTTAGGTTATCCATTGAAACTTTTTTTATAAAAATTTTCTAGGAACTTTCTAGTATAATAATCTTTTATTAAATCTCAAAACATAATTATAGATATTTAATTATTTGTGCAGTACAATGTTTGTATCATTTAAATTTATTTTTTTGTAAACTCCTAGTATAACAAGAATCCTAAATCTTTTGTAAAACCATTTGTTTGTACCTATACTCATTTTCCCTTCTCTAGTACCCTTAGAATTTTTGATTCATTTTTAGATTGATTTATTTTAGCTTAACTTTTTTATTGATCATAAAATTGCAAAAAATAAGTTTAAACTTGTGAAATTGTAACTTATTGGTGACTTATCAAACTAGAGTCCGAAACTGGCCCCCGATAAATAAGACCCCGACAAAAGTTATCGGACTAAGGCTTTAGCCTTAAAAATTCTTTTGTGTCGGGCTTTTAAAAGAAGAAAGCCCTGAAATTTTTAAAATTCACAATTTTTCACAAATTATACCTTATTTCCATAAATAATTTCTACTTTTCGAATAAATTTAAATTAATCATACAAATTACCGCAATAAACTAGTCACAATTTATAATTATTGAATATTTTATTGAAATTCAAGCCTTTGTAAGCTACCGTATAAATTTTTTCAGTTTTGAAATCCGGTCGGGCTTTTTTCGGGCCTTAAATATTTTAAGATTTAGGATTCTACATCAAACCAAACTTTAAACATTTATTATTTTGATGATATAAAATTTGGAAATACTATACACATTATCATTATTGTTAATTCATTGAATAATAAAGTCAAATTATAATATAATTTAATATGAAAATATAGCCAAAATAATAGTAAAAAATTAAAGCAAAATTCATCGAAACAAATCTTCATTATTTAACATCAATTTATTAATTTAAAAAATATTTATTTAATAATCAATTCTAGTTCAGGTGATCCATATTTACTTTTATGTTCGTTAAACAAATTTGTTAAACTTTCGATATAAGTGTTATGCAAATCTTCGATTTGTTCATTTGATGGATTTTCCACTTGCGTAACATCGATAGGCTTTCCAACTAAAATATTTAAAGCTCGTATAAAAATTTTAAAGTCTATAACAATAATAGTAATATGCATACCAACTGTTGTTATTTGCTTACGATAAGGAATATATCCCATGCTGTATTGAAAAACTCCTCTTCCTATAATTTAAAATCCTTATTTTATTAATGAATAATTTTAATAAAAAGGGAAAATTATGCTTGCTATATGCAAAGAAAAGTCCAAATTATGGAACGCACACTATTCCAAGACAGCTCAAGATTAAAATATATCGGAATATACGGTAGAAAAACTAAACTTTTATTAAGGGAAACAAACAGTTTTTAATAGATATTATAACTTAGAAAGTTTCTAATAAGTGGTGTAGATTCGCAACATAAAGAAAAAGAAAAAAGTTAATTTAGAATAAAGACTTAACGCCAATTTTTATCACCGCTCTCTTTCAATATAAATAAAGTTTTACTTTTTGCTTTTTAAGTTCACTATATTTTGAAAAATTTATGGAAAATAAAACAATTTCTGGTTAAAGGCGAACATGTTATCGCTTTAATAAAAATCAGAGCGCGACTAATTTAACTCTTCATACCATGAAACATTGGTGGGGAAAATCCAAACACTTTTGTCAATATGTGTTGAAATTTCCTTATCAATGATTGATCGCTGTGAGGCTTTTGAGCAAATATATCGTTTTCTCCGAACGAAATAACAGGAACTAATGATGCGCTAAAATTAAGAAAGTATATTTATAATTTATAAGCTAAACTTTTAAATTTATTTTTACCCGTGTTTTAGAGCCAATTTTACGAATCCTTTTCTCTTCTTTATAGTGAGAACTAAAGTATTGGGCACAGCGTCTAATGCTTCAATTGCGCCTCCAATTATCAATACTAAAGCGTGACCTTTTCCTTCTTTGCTTATTAGACAAATTAATACTCAGAATTAAATTTTAGCATTTTTATTTATTTATTAGCTTTACATAATTATGAAAAATGTTTACAGGAAAAATTTTAGATTTACTAAAGATTCTAAAGAAGTTTAAATTTTTAAAAAATAATGATTATTTTATTCAGTATCAATAAAGTTTATTTTAAGTAAAAATATATTCAATAATTTTTTATTTTGCCTTTTCATTTTTAAAAAACAATTTTTAATTACCAAATAAATTTTCAAATAATTTGGAATAAACTATTCATAGATACTTTTGGTGGTATAACTTAAGCAATATAAAGATCACAAGTTTGAATTTAAGCTAAAACTTAAGTATAGTTACTGGTACATCACGATAGTTCAAAAAGTCTAAACTTCTAGGGGGTCTACTATATAAATTCTTAAAATTCTTGGGTGTCAAATCTCATTGTATTTAAGTAACAATTTCTACTCATTTTGGATGAAAATTACAGAGGTCTCAAAAACTTAACAGATTTTAACAATTTTTTAAATCTCGATTTTTATAGGGGACTTGGACCTGGGCAAGGTCCTCGTCTGTGTAACTATGGCACAGTACTTACAATCAGTTAAGTTTAAACTCCTCCAATGAGATTATTCTCTAATTGTTAAACGCTATATTATTAACTTATGTTTATTAATTTAATTAAACAAACCTTAATAACCATTCCATGCTTTTTTGAGTAGCTGCACATGCACCTATAAATTTTAAATTGGGTTCAATAATTTAATTTAAAAAATTACAGTATTATTAAATCAAAAAAATTAAAAGACCAATTAATTAAAAAATATGACTACACGCGAGTAGGAAATACAATTAAATATTCACCAACATATGCACAATGAATTATGGATATTTTGTAAATTAAAATTAATAATAAATAAGCTTATTATACCACTCATAATGAACAGTTCGCGGTGAAATGGAAGCCAAAATTGTCCGCGAAGAGTCAAAATATGAGGTATAAGGCCTGGAAAAACTTTGGAAAGATTAGTTCCCTCAGTGCCGAAATGGCCAAAAGTTGCGGCGCACATAATTCCGTGTGGATGACAACCAAATATATAATTTTTGTTCGGATCAATATCAACAGTTTTGATTAATTTTAATGGAAAAAAATTCGAATAATATTTCCATATTCTCCATTCTCGAGCCCAATAATTAATTCTTCCACCTATTAAAAATTATATCTTAATTTATTTTATTGTAATTGTAAACAAAAACATTTTTTTGCATTAGAAATATTATTTTTTATAAGCCATAAATAGGAAAGCGAGGTGAAATGGCCTACTGGTGCTCTTTTATGAGAGTTAAGTTCTCATAATTACTAAATTGGAGTAAGTTCTTATAATTTTAAATTTTAAGGAACGAAATGTGATTTTTTTGCTCACTTTAGTGAAATCAATGAGCTTATGGATTTGACTCTTGTGTGTGTCGTCTTTTGATAGGAGGCTTTTTAGCGAAAAAAGGGATTTCGACCGTTAAACGGGATGTTCAAAATTAACAGGTAGGTTCTTTTAAGTCAACAATTGACACTCAATTTGCACATACAGTTAGAAAATTTTACAACAAAATTTTTATTTCTATAAAAATAAATTTTTAATTCTATTTTTAAAAATAGAATTATATTAGATGAGGAAAACTTTTTGTAGTTATTTACTTTTAAATTATATTTTCTAAATAATGTTTTCTCAACAATGATTTAATATTTTCAATCATTTTTTCAAGTTTCCTTTAATTGCAAATCAGTTAATCAAAGAGAGCCTTTATGAATGTATCGTGAAATTTTTTCTAATTAAAATGACTTATGTGTTTGGCTAAGAATAAAATTTGGAATTACAATGTGGTTAGAATTCATTTCGCTTATAAGTTTTAAGTTTAAGTAATTATTTTTTATAATTATATACTCTAGAAAAAAACTAATGAATCACTTGGTGCGGCCAATCACTTAAATAACCTTATATTATACTTCAATTTAGTAATATTTTGTCTAAAATTTAACAAACTTTAATATTGCAATAAATCTCAATAATAATAAAAATTTCTCGATTTGCACCCAACATATACAATATGTAAAGCAACTAAAATGTGAAAATTTATACTTAAACGTGAAATATGTTGAGAATATATATTAAGAATGTCGAGAGTATTACTGATTAAAATCTATAGAAACCAATCATTCTCATGAGTCAGATGGCAAATCCATAAGTTTATGACATTTTCCCAATTTTTTACGGTAGTTAATAATATTAAATTAAAATTAATAAATACATTATGATATGCAAATAATGCGCGGTAAACAACATAAACAATTATATTAATATTTGGGCGCTGGCTATAAATTAATATTAAGCCAGGATTTACTATAATTGATTAAATGGAACTAATGTTTAAATAATTTAAATGACTATAAAGTTTATATACCCTGAACGCAAACATTACGATCATATATTAACCACGCAATATAGAGTAATGTAATGTAATAGTATTGCGTGAATAGCAGATAAACCAATACTAACGAAGCAATAAAACCGATGAATAAAAATTCGCTGCAATAATACAAAACGGCTAACGTTTGGAGTCTTCTCTCAAATGGTATTAATAATGGCGCGAATTCTATTCCAAAATATTTGGCCATTTTTTAAATGTATCATTAAGATAATATATAAATGTTTCACCAAATAAAACACATATTTACAGTTACACTACAAGCATATCTCGATATACTTACTGTAACAGTAAAAGAGCAGTAAATAACTAACAGCTAAGTTAGCATTTAAAAATCTGAAAAACTATTTGATCGCAAATAGCCTTGAAGTGAGCCTTCAATCATATAATCTTAAGCTTCGCTATTGACGACTTATTATTGTAATTTGATCGCGTATTTCATACACATTACAGTATAAATCTTAATTAGTTTTAGTTTATTGAGTATAACATTCATTGTTAAATTCTAAATATACAAAATTAATAATAAATAGCAGAGTTGTTGCAGTGATTTGACGGCAAAACATTTTAGATACATAGAAATTACTCTCAAATATGAAAGTAATTAAAATTTCAGTTTCAATTAGTTTAACATTTAAATGAGTGTAAAAATTCATAATAATTTATAATAATATTAAAGATCATACAGTATAATATAAAAAATTGTAAAGTTAAAAAATTTTAATGTAAAATAACATTAATTGCAATTATATTTGTAAAATTTCATGATTCTTTCAGTAATTACTGAAACTTTTGAAATTTCTTATAAACTTTTTATTAAATGAATCACTGGTTCAAAATATTTTCATCACCAGTGTGTGTCTATTAAAATAATTGCTATATATTATCATTAAATGAAATTGATTTCATAGTAGAATTTTTAATAACATCCATCCATTGAGAAAATGTGTATTCACTCTCAGTTCGAAAAAAATACACATGTGTTTTAAATTGCAACTTAAACACATAATTTTTATTAATATTGTCGTTGTCTGAGGGCATACTAAGGGTATAACCAAGAAGAGGCAAACTCGCCAGTGGAAAGTCGTCCTGAAATAGTAATGTTTCAATTCATCAATTAAATTATGCGTTAAATTTATAAAACATTTAATCGCTACAAACCTGATGTGATTTATAAAAGAATAAACAAAAATGAGTGAACACAACCCAAAGCTTTTGCCAACCGCTACTATTTTTAAATTTCCGAAGCAAATAACCGCTTAAACAGCTCTGGAAAAAAATTTTCTTCGATAAACATTTGTCTTAATATTATAAACCAACAAAATTAACAAATAAATATTGAAAAATTAATTTTGATTTCTTCTTAATTTTTATTCCTATATATCCTAGAAGCTACAGTTAAAGTACTTTTAATATTTAATATCCAATTTAATTTGGAATTAATAAAAGGAGTCGCTAATGGCTGATGCAATTAATTAAAATGAACGTTACTTACTGTTAACGCGTGTTTATAGTCATCAGCACTTATACTGCAATTTCTATGCCAGCAAACGTGTGCCATAGTATTAGATCTGCTTTGGAGTTTATCAAAATTTTCCATTTGAGTTACATGGCTATCAGACTTTTGAATCCATCTCTGACTGAGTGCGTTATCTATTTTGTCCAACAATTCGTTTGACGACATCACTGTTGGAAAAAATGGCAACAATTCGCCATTTATGTGAGATAATTTAAAAGTGGCTTCCGATAAATCTTGCATCCATATATGCCTTTCTTCGTCGGAACTAAAACCAAACAAATAATTGATTAAAATTAAGACATATTGAAGTTTTGTTTATATTAGAAGAAATTAACATTTAAACAATTAATTTCATACTTTGCCGCAACCATTAATGCCCGATCGCCGCCATAAATAGTAAAACAGTAATTTATTCCTAACTTTGGCTCAGTTTCCTCGACCATAATATTTTGGAGCGGCAAATGGCCGTGAACTTTAAATTGAAATTGAGCTGAAGATGATCGACTTGCATATATGAGTATATCGGAAAACTAACCAAATTTGAAATGAATAAATATTTAATTAAATTGTTTTCGATGCGATCATTTCAATTTCTTACGAGGAAGAATAGTCTCTGTTGATATCCTTTCTTCGATAATTTCAAAAGACAACCCTCGCGAACGAATGTCTAAAATAGAAACATTTGTTTTGTATATATCAATATAAACTTATTTTACAATGCAATACCCGTCCAGATTGAACTATATTGTCCATTCCAGTGATATCTCTTTGCAACTCAATCAATATAACTAAATTTATCTGTAATGCAAACAAAATATATTAAAACAAACTAGGATTACCCCGTTTGCTTCGCAAACTTTTAAATTGACTTAAAAAACTATAAATAATAAAATTAACCTGTATAATTCCAATAATATATAACTTCTACCCCTTTGTTTTATAGAGTTTAAATGTGCTTAAATATTTTTTAGAGTGTTATATACTTCAATATTTTTTAAATTAATGTGCTTAATAGTTTTTTAGTGTGTAATATGTTGCCCTTAGCAACTGTTAGTTCGTATGACAGGGCATAATTTCCTTATAAATATTATATGATAATAAAATATGTAGCATAACATACAAGCGAATTCAATGTTTGAGCGTATTCGCCATTAAATTGTTTTAATTGCTCGACAACATCTATAAAAATAAAATTTCATTGTAATTTTTTCTATATTACCAATAATAAAACATGAATTTACATTTGCATTTTCCGTATTCGGGATTATTCGATGCGTAATGATTTAATAATTCTAAACGTAAAATTAACCAAAGCTTAATAAAAAGTTAATTAACAAAATAAGTGTTGCACAAACTTTCAAAAATATGACAATAATGAGTTATATGAAATGCTGGTTTCAAAATAAATGAAGTGTATGGCAAATAACATCCCTTTCTTGACTCAAAATCACGACACGCGCGCTCAAAATCTCGATTATGTCGAAAACTTGCATTAATTCTCTCGAGAATGAATGGCAGTCGTTCGATGAGTCTTTCGTAAAGCTATATAAAATTAATGAACATACTTTTTAATTGCATTTATATAAAATATATAACAATATAACATACCGGTAACCAACTTATGATATCGGATAAGACATCGCCGATCGAGCGATTATATTCAACAAGAGATTTGCCTTCCCTTAAAACAAATTAATGTCAAATCGAGAAATAGATTTCACAATTAAATACCATATTATCAATAAAAGTTCAATTTGTTCCAAAAATTCGTTGTGAATTTCAAGTAGCGGTTCAGTTGCCGAAAATAGAAGCGAAAGCATTTCGGTTGGTCTTGAATTTTCTTTGCTAACATCATCTTTAAACCACTATTAAAATCATGAAATAAATAATAAAATTTACATTTTCAAACAAAATATTTTAATATTACAGTATTTATGAGTTCAATATCCTTTTTATAAGTGCGTTCCGACATAACAAGTTCACGAAAAACATGGTATTCTTTTTCCAACCGATGTCTCTGATATAAAAATGGCACTCATTAATAATTTGACGGTGAATTTTTCGACTTACAGAACGTCTTTGATCCGTTTCAGATGTGAATGACATTTTTCGGTTTTGCGAATTAACCAATAAAGCTTTAGGTTTGGCTTGCAATGACGAATTTA
The DNA here is from genome assembly GCA_034698365.1 of Steganacarus magnus. Taxonomy (NCBI): domain Eukaryota; kingdom Metazoa; phylum Arthropoda; class Arachnida; order Sarcoptiformes; family Steganacaridae; genus Steganacarus; species Steganacarus magnus. The sequence goes on from JAQIVF010000725.1 coordinate 14,425, forward strand.
TTGCATTCGCGTTCGTTCGATCAGTATTCCATAAATTATTAATTGATGGCTCATTCAAATTTAAAGTTAAGTTACTCAGATCTAAAATATAAAATAAATCAAATTTAAAAAGAAACAGATTTAAACCATAATATACTATAAAGAAAAAATACAATCTGCAGGCTTTGAGCAGCAATTCTTGGAATATAAGTAATTTAAGTTAATTATTTGAAAGATTTATTTTTAATATAAAATCAATTAAGTTAACAATATTAAACTTTGTACTTTATTAAATTAAAAATGTAAAAAATCACTGATATATTAATAAGATGAGTCTATTTACAAATAGACAACTTTGATAAAGCTATAACAGTAGTTACAAAAGTAAGAGAAATAAACACTTAGAGTTACAGTCAAAAGTGAAGAATATAGAAACATGTAATCAACGTTTAATATTATGTTTTTGGATCCAATAATTAAATTATTTAATTATTAATAATATAATTTATAAACTATAATGTCAATATTAAATATTAATCTACTAAACAAAGCTAATGTTAAAAACACAGTCAATCTGATAAATTTTTATCATTATTTTTAAACAGTCAACATTTTATTATTAAAATGACAAAATTTAATTAAAGAAAATTAGCACACTATTGATTCGTACAGTTATAGAAAATTAGTTTAAAAGTCAACAAACGTTAATAAAGTTGCGAAATAGTTAAGTGTTAAAAGAAAGCGTCAAAGAAACACGACAACAAAGTGAAGTTAGTATAAATTTTAGAATAAGCTTAATAGAGTTGATTGATTATTTATCAAAGTCGTCAGGAGAGTGTAAATTTAAGTAGTATTCAATTATCAACACTTGTAAACTTGTATTAAATTTTGTTAAATTATTTAATAAATCATCTGAATTGTAAAATTGTTTGTTTTCATCGTTTTCATAGCAGTACACAAAATCATCGGGAAAATGTTCATTTAAATATATATTCGAAATTAAATCGGTTATATTAATCGTTGCTTTATATTCTGATTTTTTAGCTAAAAAAATTGGATCGAAAATATTGCTATTTATGCGTTGATCGATTATGTTATAATAATCCTCTATAGCGGTAGAGTCTGCGTGATAATAATCTAAATTACTATTTAATTGAGATTTATTATTGCAAGCGATTATATCTGGCAGGAAATTAGTTTCGAGTTTCGTTATCTCTGTTTCACTATTAGTTTGATTCATAATATTATCGACACTTCTATTAATACTCGATTTGGGAGTTTTCCGAATTCGATACAAAGCAATGTTATCTAAAAATGACTTTTCCGAAGAGTCAGGCAACGTATCATCGCGTGACGAAAAACTCTGCAAACTCGGTAAGCTATGTATTGATATAAAATGCAATGCTTCGGTATTTTTTCGATTACTTGGTATATTTGAGCGCGCATACAGCGTATGACAGGTATCATAATCGTAACTATGATTCATTTCGCACCGAACTCTAGGAGTAGACAGGGCTCGACGTTTTTTACTTTTCTTTTTCGTTTTATTGGAATTATTTCTATGTTTAACAGAATCAACTTCATCCCTACTAACAGATCTAAATTGATTGGATAAATCAACTTTTTGTTGATTTATCTTATAATCGGAAGTGGTTTGTGGTAGTGTTTCTTCAACATTAACAATCTCTGAGCTATAATTAAAATCCGACAATTGCTTTATAGAAGTGTTAGCAGAGCTTTTTGCGTCTTTATCGACTAGATATGAATCATTTGATATGTCATCGGCTTCATTATCAATATAGTCTAGACTCGTAAATCCATCATTTTTATTAAAAACAGAAATATTCCAACCTGGAGGACGTTCTTTAACGGAAGGACTCGGAGGTGTATCGGAAAATATCGACTCCTTATGCAAAACGGTAGCAGTTTCTTGCACAGATTTTGGTCGCTCTTCTTCGAAAATTTCTTCTCTATTTTCATCCTTTTTATTGCGGTTCAAATTTTCAGAACTAACCGGAAACAAAGGCTGAATCGATATCGAAGAGCCATCAATATTTTGAGATCTTTCTGTAATGCTATTATGCCTTAAACTGTTTGATCTATAGATAGATATAAATTTATTAATTTAAATAAACTTTGATTACATTTAAATTTTTATTATAAGTAAAAAATTCAGTTCTAAAAACAGCTCTAAACGTGTCTTTTGGGACAAAAATAAAATAATGTTCTCACAATACCTTTGAAACGGCTCTCTCTTAATACAACTGTGGCGAACATATTCCACTACTTGTTGCTGAGTTCTTCCACTATATCTTGATTTTTAAAAAATATATGAAAATGCAAATTTAAATAAAATTATTAATTATCACAATAAATATTATTGAATTAAATTTTAACGAAAAGTTAAACTTCAATTTATATAATATTTCAATTAATGAAATGGCCAACAAATCAAAAAATATAAATTTTAATTTCACCTAAAAGATGATCCGCGACTAAATATTTTTGTCTTTTGTTTCGGATTATTTTTAACTTCGACACAACGAAAAAACGAGTGCTGTTCAATGCATTTTTTCCAAAAGTTTTTGCATTCATTCCTGGCGTCAAAAAAGAATTCCACGACATCACCAAAGTATTCCTATAAACAAAAAGTAAAATCTACGGTAAGCATAAAATATTATAAAATACATGAGGAAACAATTAAATTAAATGACCTCCTGATGCAATTTGATGAGAAAACGTTTTCTCTTAAAGCTTAATTTCCTTATTTTAGCCCAAGAAAACGTATTAACTTTAGTTTGATTTTGAAACACAACAACGCCATGATGAGCAACAGATAGATTTAATGGCACGCCTTCGTGATCTTTTACAGCGGTTAACTTAATTCCATACATCTCGCAACGACGCGCAGTCTCAAGTAAATTATAATCCGCTTCAGATGGCGATTGACCACTAAATATATTAAATATATAAATATAATATTCACAATATTTTAAATTTAAATGTCAAATATCCATACATATGTTTTTTATGATTTTCCATAACTCTCCACTCAAACTCTTCGTCCTGATTGGGAATTAACTTAAATCGCGAAACATAACTATGATCAACATATTCTTCCAAATTAAAATCTCCGCATTCGGCTAATTTTAAAAAAATAATCAATATTCTTAAATATTTTGAAGACAAAATTATCGAAATGCGAACCTTGTATAATAAACGAAGCCATAAGTGCAGCTGTATTTTCGTTGCAGTGAAGTTCGCCGCGCGATAAATCTCTCTTAATTTGCAAACTGAATAGATATCTACCAATACATACCACATAATACATTGAGATATTAAAATAGCAAAGTTATAATGTTATTAAAATAGAGCTTTGCATGCATTACACGGTAAAAGTAATAACCATCAAACATCAAACCTCGTCAATTCATCTTCGAGTCGCGACGGATCCGAACAGTAAAATTTTACAGCAAAATACATCGTTATAGTGGTCGACAAATTAAGTGATAATTGACGGTATAATGGCTTCTCAAGATCGAGCCAATACTGAGTATATAATATCAATTATTACTCATAGACTAAAGAAAATACTAATTAATTAAATAATCATACCATTGTTTCATTTTCGTCGAAATACTGAAGACCGAAGTAATCGATTTCAATTAGATTTAATGTTTGACAAACTTGATTGAATAGCAATTTAGATAACGATTTTTGCTGTCATTAAAATGCAAACATAACTTTTACTAACAAACAATTGTGTATAAATCAAAATATAACTAACATTGATTTGGAAAACAGTTTTCGATTCGTCCAAAAAATGAATTTCGACCGTAAATAGTTTGCCGTGTTTTGATTTTCGATCGACTGAATTGCTTCGATTTGTTACGCCATTATCACGCCTTTCATCGTTGTTTCGATTATCTGGTGGTGCGGAACACGACCTCTTCTCCGGCGATGACAGCATTTTTCAAAATATTTTAACGCTATTTTTTAATTGATTGACACTAAACTGTGTTTTATCACCATTTTTTCAATGATCGACACAATATTAGTGTTTATACGCACATAACACATCATTTAAATGAATATTAAAATTATATTCAGTATTTCGATCAATAATTACATGACTAATTAGTAAATGAAGTAAACGTTAGTTGCAAACAAAAACATAACAATAACATTATATGTTTGAAAGCAATCTATATTTAAAACCACTGAACACCACTATAAAAAAACTGTACTGTAGACTATATCTCTCTGTAAAGTATATATTTAATGGTATCGATAGACCTCTATCTTTTAGTAATACAAAAACATTATTATTCTATTATTTCAACTAA
>JAQIVF010000726.1:0-18737 GCA_034698365.1 Steganacarus magnus
AAATGAGAAAAAATTGTCGTTTAAATCCGGTGAGATTTGACACCCCCCCCCCCAAAGAATTTTGAGAATTTTTGTTGTAGTCCCCCCCTAGAGGTTTGGAGTTTGTGTAACTATGGTCATTACGTACTAGTCATTTCATAAATTTATATTTTATACTTAGTATTATTGTCTATTTAAAAAAATTATTGTCTATTTACATTTTTAGATTGATTATTGTTTTAGTCGCGCGACAGAGCGTTTAAACTATTTTTTCAAGTCATTCGACTTATGTTAATAATGTATTTGTAAGACTTATGTTAATAAAGCACATGTGGAACGTTTCGCGCGTAACAGTATTTTCTTTCGTGACTACAGTTTTTTAAAATTTGGTCGTTCGTGCACTATTGCGACACCACTTTAAAAGTGTGTTAAAATGATTAAGATATATTAATTTATTAGAAAAAATTTTATAGCGTTAATGCAATAGTACTACCATTTTTGTCCAAAAATGAATCGCATATAGCATAGCAAATTAACGCATTTAAACACATTAATTAATGAATATTAACTAAATAACTAATATATGTAATATAAATTTACTTGAATATATTTAGAAGTACCTTTCCATTCCATTCACGATGTGTTTGCTTGCTTTGGCACTCCAGCGGTCACTTGGAAACCAATGGAATTAAGCACTTTAGCCACCAATCGTGTTCTCGATAGTCTTTCTCAGGCATTTGATGACCAAAGAACAAGTGATCTTAAATTTATTATTGATAATAGACATATTCATGTCCATAAAGCCATTCTTCGGGTTCGATGCGAACATTTCAGGTCAATGTTTCAGTCGCATTGGGATGAGGGCGAGAAAAGTGAGTTAGAGATCACTCAATTCTCGTTTGCCGTGTATTACGCTTTTCTTCAGTATCTCTACACCGATGAGGTGAATGTGCCGCCAGAAGATGCCATTGGTTTATTGGATTTGGCTAATTCTTACTGCGAATTAGACCTCAAACAAAAATGTGAGCGTTTAATAAGACAAGGAATATCTGTAGAGAATGTGTCTATGCTTTACGCCGCTGCCATCAAATTCGATGCTAAAGAATTGGAAGAATATTGCTTTAGATTTGCTTTGGTTCATCTGACAGATGTTGTTCAGACTGAAAGTTTTAATAAATTAGATGAAATTACTACTAAAAACTTTATTATAAAAGCGGCCCAAAATGGTGCGTTCAAACATTGAATCCATGTTTATATTATTAATCATTTTACGAATCTACCATTTTTTTAAAAAAAACATTATTCTGTATTCTAAATTCTTTATAAAAGAAAATTTTTAAGTTTCGATATTAACGTGAATTTTTTTAAGAGCAACGACGAACGTCCGCTAATGTTTTGATAGTTCGTGTCAAACAATTAAAGAAACGCATTAACACTGTATAAAACATAATGTTTAATAAAAATTAGAATTTGATTCGAAAATTGGAACAAAAATTTGAATTCTATTTCAATAGCATTCAATTACTAATCGCAATTTATGTTTAATATGGTGCTTAAACGCGAACGTACAACAATCAAAACATTAGCAGACGTTCGTTGTTGCTCTTAAAAACTCTTAAAAATGTTCTTAAACTTAATTCACGATAAATATCACATTGACATAAAAGCAATTACAGTAATATGTTTTATTCTAAGAAATTTTAAATCTTAGTAAATTCAGTATACTGTAGATATTAAATGGCAATCGAAATCTAGTGTTGATTGCAAACTTAAATTTTTCACATTATTAGAATTTTTATTGTAAAGTCTCTTTAGAAACAGCATTTTTATTGTAAAGTCTTTTTCGAAGAAATGTTTTGTGAAAGTTTTTAAATTTTATTATTAGTCATTAGTTTTGATTTTATGCAAATTTTAAATATATTGTTTATTAAGTATTATATTTTATTATATTTATAATATATTATGTTATTCAGAATTATTTTTAATTTTAAGTATGGAAAAATAAAACTATCAATTTTTTGTTTAACTTTTAAATACAACCTTTTCCTAATTATAATTTTTTACCGCATTAAATATTGAAAAAAATTTGCACGTGTCAATCATATTAATTTAATAATAATGTCAAAGATTAAAGAATGTGTATATTTTAAGAGTGATTTAAATTTTTTGAAACCATTAAAGTTTTCCAAACTGGTTACCAATGATCAGCGCGTTATACGCAATCTGTAATTCAGAATCTACTGACAGCTCAATTTTTTGTTGAGTATTAAATGTTTAATTCTATTAAAATATTTAAAAAAAATTGTATTGGAAACGCTTGTTCGCTATACAAAAATCTGTAATCCCCAAAATTGATGTAATTTGTCCACAAATGTATTTTCATCATATTCGTCAGTGGCATACGTTTCGATAATAGTTTCCAATTCTGTAATTCGTGATCGTATACTCGAAAGCATTGAACGATTTCCTCCTTTTAGTTTGTGATAATCAATAAATAAGTCGGTAATAATTCCATATATTCTCTCTAAGTTTAGATACGAAACTTTGCTCTCATCGTCATTAGTAATCAATTTAGCGATCATTTGCTGCACAACTTGTTGATCATTTTCGCTGAATTCATTAATAGCTTCCATTAGCTTCGCATTTCGTCGATTTTTCAGCAATGACTTTAATTTAGGATAAAGTATTTTAAGTACATGTCCAATACTGGCTTCATTAACATCAATAGCCATTTCAATAGCTGTGGATTTCTTTGTTGCCTCACGTGTCACAAAATCTTTGATAATAGAGATCGAGGATATGTTGTCCGATTGAAATATAAGAATGCCTTTACCACAACTGCAAATCAAATTTGTTTCACTAAATGTCGAAATATGATTATAAGTTATTAAAGAAGTATTTGAATTTGTAATTCTTTCCGGAATTTCCGGAATACAGAGCTGGATCCATGTGTGAGATTCGTTCAAACTAAATGTACCACTTATTGTCAGCTTATTTAAATATTTTGAGGCAGTTGTCGTGTAACTGCGTTTATGTAATGATAATGGTTTAATGTGGTAGTGTTTGATTTGAGCGCATTTTGGTGATACTCGAGTCATTACATATGCTCTCAATAATCCATATTGTCCTAAAAATTATAGGATACTTGTAATAATTATATTTGTATAAACAACCCAAGTGTTTCTTAAGTCGACCCATGAATGAGGTGATATCTAAACTATCCAAAGTCATTTTTAAAGCTTAAATTTATCATAATAACAAAATGAACTTTTCATACTTTAGAACATATATGTGCCCAATACTAATATCATAACATTAAATGACTAAAAATTCTTTTGAAATAATTTCTAAAGTAGGGAAAGTATTTTTACCGATGAACAAAATCGAACTAAGATTTAGGAGGTGCTCTATAGTCGCTCACCATATCACAAGTTTTTTATTGAAATTACATTCTGTAAGTAATTTTGGTGATATAAAACAAAATGAGACTGAATAAAGCATTAATTTTATGTTTTTGCCTGCGGGATAGATTCTCTAAATTCTAAGGTCACTAAGAGTCGCATCTAAATTTTTGACTAATCCTTCTCTCGAGAAATTTTGCAAAAATCTAAGAAAATCAGCAAATTTTCGGTGAAAACGCGGAACAAATTCTGAGTGAGTTATACAGAATAACTTATTGTTTTACATATATTTAAATAACCTTCAATTGAACGAATTTTAATCTCCAATCGCGTTGTATTTGCCTGACATCGGAACGTTACCAAAACTTGTTCTTCGCAGTTATCATTAAAACTAATAACCGCTGAATTTTTTTCGCAATCTATTAAGTCCATTGGTATATCGCTTTGAATAATGACAGCATCGATTGCTATTTCAGCTTCCAATGTTAACAAGTAAGACGCATCTATAGTAAGAAAATTAAAGAAGAAAACTAGAAATGTAATAACGAAAAGTTAGATAGTTTTGCTTTGATGTCGATATGAATGAGATTAATGAAAAATAGTTTAATTATTTTTTAATATACCATCTTGTAATATAAAAGAATCATTAATAGCGAAGTAAGGCAATGCTGACACTCCAACATTCATAATGTCATTGTGTGAACTTATTGAAGTCATTTGTTGATATCTGTCTCTTTCTTGTGATAATTTATTTTCCAATTGTTCGCATTCCTCTCTTAATGATTCAATTTTGATGGCCGTATCTTTACTTATTAATAAATAATTAGGATTAACTTTTTGGTTAATCGATTCATTTCTGGTTAATCCAAATATAATTCCAGTAAATGTTGAACATAAAAGTAATTTTTCCTGATTGCACACCACTATAGATGTTACGCTTTCGCCGCAATTATAATTACTGCGAAAAGTTGGTGGTATACTCAAATCAACCATTTCCTCTCCATTTTCAGTTACTGATTCAGCAAATGTCCAAAACTTAAAATAAAAATGACATCTTACACATCACATTGATTTCATAATACTTGGGATAAATTCGTTAAATACAGAATTAAATAAGAAATAATTACTGTATAATAAATAAGACTAACTCTTATCTGCTGATAACTTACCTCAACATTTCCATCAGATCGTCCAATATATATATCAGTTGAAGAATTTGCTAATGCTATACACGTGACAGAAGATTTTGAACCTTTATCAGGTATTTCCCATTTATGCAACGGTTCGAGTGGTTTTTTATTAAATTGAAGCGATATAAGAGCAACTTTTCCATCCAATGTACCATAAAATACAAGCGTTTCTTCAATTCCGTTGAATGAGTACTGCATGGCTAATAAAGCGCTGGGAATGCCACAGATTTCGATTTCATACTGACACGAGGAATCTTTAATTACGCGAAGAAGTCTGTCTTGACATGCAATTATTGGAACTATCATTTTGAAATTCATAAAAATTACTCAATTTGATAAATTTAAAGATTTAAAATTGTAAAGATAACGAGAAATAACGATAGATTTACCCACTTTTCGGTGACTTTTATCTTCAATTAAAATTAAATCATTAATTTTTTCGGGGCAAACATAATAATTTTTACTCTGAACAAGAGAACCAGATTTACTGTCAGCTTCGCTATTAATTAGATAGTTATTATAGATATAATGGCCAATGATAAATATTTCATTGGGCCAACGAAGCTTAAAGCTTTTGATCGGTTCTGTTAACGTATTTAACTCCAAACCAAAAAATTGCTTCCCTTTTTTAGTAAATCCTCGAATTACTGAAGACCCAAAAGCGACCACAATTTTCGGTGTTCCACCACTATTTGCACCGGTAATTATATCAATACAATTAATTTTTGCATTCGGACCTAAAATTTGGTTATAAAGGAAATTTTTTTGTAAAATATTAACTTATAAATATATCATAAACCTGGAAGTGTCTTAAATATCGTGTCAATATTGCTAGAATCGGGTCGTATAGCAAAACAATGAACAGAACCAGAATGATCGCCAACAACTGCTACAACTGCTCCAACAACAGAATTATCTATGAATCCTCTTTTAATTAATTTTAGACAGTTTTTTGAGGTTAAGCCAACTTGAGTGAAATCAATTCTATTAACTTTATCCGTCATTTTCATAGAATTTTTTCACATTTGTTTTGAATTAACAGAAAACGTCACTATGGAAACTTTTTGCAATTATTTTATTATTTGCATTTTTATTGTAATTTTTAAGTACAAGTATGAAATTTGTAAAATTTAAAATAAAAATTTGTAAAAAATAAAAAAAAAGTACAAACATTAAATTTTCATGCGTTTTTTTTACAAAAATTGACTATAAGTTATCTTCTGAATACAATTTTAAAAATAATGTCATGGTTTTCCGATTTAATTAATACAATATTTATTATGCAATTAAACTCCAAAAAATAGGAAGACTTCATTTATAAAGATTTTGTAAAAAATTATTTATCATATATTATTATAGAAATTGCGTGTAAGAAAGGATAATGTAATGACTGCGCGTCATTACAGCCAGTAATTATTAACTTAATATAAAATAGCACTTACATTATAATTATTACATAAATAAATATATATAATTTGTATAAATTATGTTACATATCCATTAATTCTGTTGATGATAGTCTAACATTTTCTTGTTTTCTCCTTTGACTTCTTCGAACGGCGTCCGCCCTTCTGTACGGTTCATTTTTGAGGCCTAACGCAACACAAGTAAATGTTTCATTTATGTAACTTTCAAATGATTAAATGAACTCATCAATAAACTATTTTAAGGATTTAACTAATATAAGCATTAGGAAAACAAAACTATTTGTTCAAAAATTCTAGGAATATGAAAAAATTTCAATTTTTAAAATAGTCGTATTTTTTATATTTAACTAAAATATTATTAAACAAATTTACTGATAATTAAAGCGAAACTAACATTAGAATCATAATAAATAAATTATTTGCAATATTTGTGGTACATGTCATTGCTAATCTCTTCTCTCAATTTATATTAAGTCATGAGCATTTATTCTAATATAAGCAGTCATCTAATTTATTATTCATTAATATTTATGAAATATAATTATTTAAGGATAAGAGACTTTCATAAAAATTCTAATGAAATAAAAGTGAATTATATGTATAGATAGCGTTTAATGTACTCTTAAATAATGCACAGTGAAATGGATTATGAATGAGCTCATATAAATTTATGCCATTTATATACATTACTGTTTGAAAAAGAATGAAAAATAGTTTGAAATATAGCCTCTTTGGCTATATTTTATTTGCTTTAAAAATATATGGCGTATACCTTTTGAGCAATCAAATAAAATAGTAAATTAATGAACGCAGTAAATATTGATAGATCAAAAAAAAAAGATCTAATTGAGTGATACGTAAAAGTAAATAAGACATAATGAAAGTTTGGAGGAGCGAGTGATAGCAGAGAACAAAAATAAAATTAATCATAAATCTATTTTCAACAGTTAATTTCTAAAATAATAAAAAGTAATGATTACCAAGTAAAATATCCTCAAGAGCACCATTATATACTTCGTCCTGTTTGAGTAAACGCTTTTCTTTTACTTTAATTTCATTCGAAGATTCTTTTTCAGGAGATTTTTGTTGCTTCTCTAAGATTTGTTGTTTCAACTCTTCCTCAAACTTTTTTCTTTGTAACATGTAATTGTCGTGTTGACATTGTTTAAATTGTTTAAGAAATCTCGCAAAAGCGCCAAAAAGCTGATTAGACGATTCCATTAATTTAGGACTTTCTCCGAAATACTCCACGCATTGATTATAGTCGTGTTGCGCTCTTTTCAAATCTTCGCGAAGCGCTTGTAATTCCGATGATTTTGAAGATATAAATTGTCTCAATTGTTGTGTGGCCTGATTATTGTGTAAACCACTTGAATTGCGTAAATGAAGTTCACTCTTACAGAGTTCCATACCTTTCTCTAAATCATTGACTTCAAGCACACAGGTTTCCATTGAAACGATGATAGCGCGCTCACAAATATTGAGCAACTTTTCCAAATCAAAAGGCATTTTCATGTTTTCAATGGTGTCTCCCGAAGATGAATGCGATGATTTGCCGGCCAGAGTTACGAATGGAGCGGAACGACTAAATTTTGATTCACTTTGATTTTGATTACTTAGAATGACATCGACCACAAAATGCAATAGCGATCGCGAACGATCAACGCTAGATTTTGTTTCACTTATTAAATCTAATGTTTGTAACTTAAAACCATAAGCTGGAGCTATGGCTAAAGTTCGTGTCGAGCAGTTTAAATAATTACCGAAAACTAAAATATATTCTAAAATGGTTCGAATGGCGAAAGACTTTTGAAGCATTCGCGACGCTTCGGTGATTGTGGCGATACGCGAACGACACTGCTGTATAACGGAAGGCGTTTGTGGCGCTGTTTGCGCCAAATTTGTCATATAAAACATGATTTTTAATTTTTGTTCCAATCTTTCAATTTTTGAAATGTGAAATAAAAACTTGTCGACATCATTCATCTCATCGAGAGAACGCCCGGAGCGCTCATATTCTCTATAAGACTTAATTTCGTCATTGTTTGGGATCATTCTGAGAAGCACTTCAAGGTATTCTGATGTTAAAACATTGGTGTCAAATGAATTGATTGCTCGCACAACAGTATCGGTGTCGATATCGATCTTTCTCATCGAAATAGCCATATTCCGCAATCTATTGTGTTCTAATAAAGTGACTTTTTCAGGCATTTTGAATCGCTTAGAAGCGTTAAGCGCTGATATAGAATTTTTTCTCGCGAGTTCCGGCTTTGTGCCCAATTTAAATTGTTCTTCAAAATCATCGAAATTTATACTCTTAGAGATTTTTTCTTCGTCATGAAATTCATTAAATATCGTTCCTTTGACTTGATTTGGTTTAAGCGGAATCCAATTAAAGGTTGGAAGTTTATATTTTGTAGTATAGGTTTTCTTAAGTGTTAGCATATCATGACCGCCACCACCAATCGGTGGCGGAGGAGGTGGTGGTATACTTATGCTGGGCGGTGGAGGTGGTGGTGGTGGTGGCGGCGGAGGTAGCGCTTGTGGTACTGGTGGAGGTGGTGGTAGTGGAGGAGAAATGGGCGAACTCGCAGTATGTATTGTAGGTTTAGAGATATTGTCTAATTTATTGGTCAAATTACTCAGTACTGGACCAGTATTTTGCTCAAGTTCTTGAATTTTTGATTCTAACATTGATTGCCTTCGTCTTGATTCCTCTTCACGCGCGCATATCGTTCGCGTAATGTTGTTAAGCTCTTCCTCTAAACGGTGTTTCTCAGATAAAAGTTCGTCACGTTCTTGATAGATATCGTGAACAGTGCGATCCAATTCCTCATATCTGTTCTCCCAATCGCGCTCCACTTCGTGCGCGTGAGACAATTGTTGAGCTAATTGTTGCGCGTGTTCGAGTGCAGCGTTTTTCTGTTCTGCGTCTTCCATGAGCGCTCCGACATCGAACACATTATCGAGATATGCCTGTATCTGCACCTGTAAATCTTCTGACTCAGTATTTCGTAATTTATTTTCAAGATAATCATCTAAACCTAATTGCGTGAACTCGTACTGAAGATGTACGCGAAAATTCATATCTTCGACAGAATGAACGATGATATTAATGAATTGCATGCACGCCACCATAAAGTCTATGTTAAAAGTTTCATAATTCATAAAGTAATGCATTAATGTTTGAAAACGATATTTTTCATTGCAAACATCTTGAAAGTTATCAAACGCGTTCAAAATGATTTGATGGCCGCCTTTCACCAGACATATTGCTGCTAATAATTCTAACACTAGTGACTTTGTTCGCAGACTTTGGTGATTTAGACTGAGTGCGATACAGTTGATAGCGTTATTGTGTTCCATTACCAAATTGAAGCCAAATTTGTTGTTCATAATAGCCCTCATGCACATTATGCAGACGTGCACGTCATCGCCAACCTGACCAAGTTTTAGTTTGGTCGAGTGTTGACGAGAAAATAAAAGCGATGGTCGTCTATAATTAAATTGTTTTGTTTTTAAATTTCAGAATATCAAAATAAAATGTTATAAATTAAAGTTTGAAAATTTAAACGCATGAAAGATTGACCAAATTACGAATAATATGTATTAATATCTCGATTCAAGTAACAAAAACTGTACAAAATATGCTTAAAGTTAAAACATCTAAAAAATAAATTTTAATCTTATTCCTCCATAGATTTTTTGAATCATTATTAGGACTTTGAAAATAGTTTAAGGAAAAACACGCAAAATCGTTTGTTAATAGTTTACGAAAATTTCAAAAATCTTTTTAAAAATAATTCGTTAAATTTTTAGGAATTAAAATGCACTAATAAAGATAAAGCTGATGTTTTATATTTTTCTATAAATGCTATAGATTTTGAACCGCAGCATCATTTTGTAAAAGCTCTAATGGTGTCCACTGAAAGTAAAGGGGAATTTTCACTTTTAGCTTTTTCAGTAATGCTAGTAACCTTAAGTAAATTAAATTTTCATCGATCAATTTTTAAATAAATTTATAAATCCCGTATCATTTAATAAATTTTAAGATAATTTCATAAACTTCAATTGAAAAAATATTATATTCCAAATATTATGAAATCGTTTGTAACCTCAAATATAGTTTGAATCGTTTGTTTAAAAATATGTTTTGAGTTTTACTGAGCCTGATTGCAATAGTTTGCGAAGAATTATTACGTTTTAAAGAAATCAATAAGGATTTTCAAAAACCCTAATTATTATAAACCAAATTACAAGTTAAAAGTTTTATCGTTTGGTAAAGGCATTTGTTTTAACAGTAAAAGTGGTTACCATTTATCACACAAATCAGTTCACATAAAATCCCAATCATTTAAAAAAGTGAATTAAAAAACGATTTATATTTTTTCGCTTTCAATTTACTTTGGAGAGCAGAATTTTAAAATGTATAAAAATTTAAATTCAAAAAATATTTTTACTTTTTAAATTTCATTTAATACCTTTACAAATATTTTAGATGCTTAAAAATTTTATTTACGGTTCTTTATACTACAGAACTTTATTTTTTATTATCTGAGTTTCGAGATTTTTCTAAAGAATATTTTTTTAGAATTTAAAAGGTCGTGTTTGTGCATATAATAAAAAATGTTTATTAAAATAAACTGACAAAAACGCTTGAATTCTGTTTGGGATATGAATGAACAAAACTACAAGAGTACAGCGCTATATTAAAAATAAATAGTTGAGTTGGTTTTCTATTCACGCTTAAACCAATCTAAATTGTATTCATATGAATATCTATAAATAGCAAATATAAAAAACTAAACTACTGGTTGTCTAGTTTCTCAAAACTCTAAAATTTTTCTCAATGATAAAGATTTGTTGCGGAATAGGATAACTCAGTATGTAATGAGGATTTAACAATAATCACTTTTTGCGTTTCCCAGCTCACAGTTAATATAAAATGTTTGATTGAAGGAACGACAATATAGCAAATCTTAATAAATATTGAGTGTGTTTCGCATCATTTTTGCCTCTGACGAGATAAGATTAAAGAGTAGTAAAAAGTTTGATAAACTTCGTGTTATACAATATCATAACTTCCTAACAGACAATACGACAAGGGATTTCCATAGAGAAAACAGGAAATTGAGATGTAAATAAAAAGCAATAATCGCTCATTGATCAGAATTAAATAAATTAAATTTTATTATCGCATTTATGTAATTAATAATTTTTTTAGTATTTTAGGGAAACCAGTACAACGATTCAAAAATTCCTGTTGTAAACAATATTAATAATTAAATTTTGTAGCTGTGTATGGAAAATGTTACTTATTAATAACAAATGTATATAATAAAATTGTCGGGTAATAATTCACATTAAAATTTTTGTTTACGAGTTGCAATTAGTCCGAAATCAAAAGCTTATGATTAAACACAAAACATTAATCAAAAACGCCAAATTAAATTGAGAATCAATCACTAATTCCATATTTCATTTTTAGTTTGGAATTTCTAATTAAATTTTAACCTTTGGTCGCGTTAAGCATTAAATTTCAAATTCAACGAGAAATATATTTATTACCATATTTAAAAAAAACATGGTTAAAAAAGGGCATAACATACCGCAATAATGACGTATTATTGATGTCAACACTGAGATTGTCAGCACTTCCGCTGGCATTAATGGTATTGTGCTGCTGTTGCTGTAATTGTTCTTTGAGTTGTTGCTGCTGTTGTTGAGTCACTAAACGGAATGTTAGATACTCGATGAGAACGTCTAAACCATTATTTGATTGCGAGAGAAACTCTCGAACCCATTCTATGTTATTAGTTCTGAGCGAAATTTCTAAATCTCTCAACACTTGCGTTGACGTCGATGTCCCTAAAAGTCTCACTTTTTTCGTACTTCTGCTCGCCTTTGGATCCAAATACGTTAACAACTTTTTTAAATAAAATTCGGGCGATTCTTTAGCGGTCACTTTTTCCTGATCCCTAATCATTTCCCACTTCCTGTCGTCGTCATACGCTCGAAGAAGTTTGGCCTTATCTGGAGGCAAATCCATTGACGCGAGAACTATAGTGTTATTAAATAACCATTAATATTAAAATACAATTACAATATATTGTAAGCAAACCTTTGGTGAAACGCCTCTCAAGTTCGCCAGAATCAGGCATTCCATTGTCGTCGTTATTAGACATCAATTTATCGGTCAAAGTGAAAGGCAATGGCGATGCAGTGGTGGCGGTTGTCACACAACTGGCATTCAATGATTTCGTGTGTCGATTATTAGTTGCCGAACTCGAACTCGAAGTGCCATTCGATGACAGACTTATTCCCATTTCAATTCGTTAATTACTTAACGATCATTTAAATCATAAACTGATTAATAGATTAATCAATAAATAATCATTTTATTTTCAGTGCCATTAATATCGAAGTAATAATCGATTAATGATTCAATGATTGAATGCGTGATTACATATATATTGCTTTTTTTGCTTACATTTACACAATAAAAGTATTCGTATTCATATTTATTAAAATGAGTCATACATTTATTTTTAAAAACAATCTAATAGTGTGTGTAATGTGTAATGATTAGAGACACTCCTCCAAAATAAAGCACACCATACCATCAAAACAACAAAACATCGCTTCAATCCATATCTAACAGTAGTTTTCTATTTTACACAAATTACGATTGTTTTACGAGTGCCGTATTAGCGAGAAATATACGAGAAATTACGAGAAATATGCGATAAATAAGCGATCATTATTCATATTCAAATCCCAATTTACTCAAATACTGTATATAAAACTCGCAAATCTTGTCAAAGTAATTTTTAAAAGCAATTGATTTAAAAATTTAAAGTACAAAACCACACATTTTTACAGACTTTGTTTTAATGATTAATGTTTATAGAAATTGGCTGTTATTACAGTAGTTTTGAAAAGTTGAGATTTTTTGACCATCTGTTATACTTAATGAAAATAAAAAATATTCAATAAACAACGAACAATTTTTATTTCAAATCATTTCATTTTATTTTCATGAAAATTCAAATCTTTAAATCGCAGGTTGCGATGATAGAGCCAAGTAATCATTAAATTCTTGGTATGGAGACTTATTTAGCGGTGATTCTTGCCATAAATCGGGTGTGAGGTAAGAATAGGTCTTCTGAATGGCCAAATAAGTGGCTTTCGCGAAGTTTCCTAACGTAGACGTCGAACCTCTTGCCGATGTGTAACAGTCCTCAATGCCCGCCATATGCAACAACTTCTTCGGTACGGGAGCGGAAACGATACCTGTACCACGTGGTGCTGGAATTAAGCGCACCAATACTGAACCACATTTGCCAGTCACCTATACATTATTAAATAATTCATTATTAATGTTGAACGCATGGTCTGTCTCCAAAGTCAGTGCAGTAAAAACTACAATATTAGAAGTTTATGGAATATGCGGTCAGTTGTCTCAACCGATTGGGAAACAAGCATTATATTCGACACTGAAGCGTAAGGATATACCAAAATGTGATTGGATTAAACCCATTCAAGGCCTCTACGAAGTGATGCCGTCAAGGCTTAAAGCCGACAGCAAACACTATAGTGTCGATTGTCTCGAAAGCGTGTTAACATCATTATGATTACCTTGCATGGAACGGTATGAGGCTTTCCAATCTTGTTTCCCCAATATCCTCGACGAACCGGAATTACCGAAAGTTTTGCCAGAATAATAGCGCCACGTATAGCAGTGGCCACTTCTTTGCTGCACTTCACTCCGAGTCCGACGTGACCATTGAAGTCACCGATAGCCACGAACGCCTTAAACCTGGTCCTCTGTCCGGCACGTGTCTGCTTCTGAACGGGCATTATTTTTAGTACTTCGTCCTTAAGAGTGGAGCCGATAAAGAAGTCTATTATTTCAAACTCCTTTATCGGTAAAGAGAAGCGGTATATCTCCTCGAGTGACTTAATTTTGCCATCTTTCACGAGACGACCCAATTTGGTGACAGGAGTCCACTCTTTCTCCCCCTCTTTGCCGCCGCGACCGCGACCTCTGCCCGGACCTCCACGACCACCGCGTCCGCGACCACCTCTGCCTCGACCGCCAAATCCTCCTCTAAAGCCTCCTCTACCACCACCACCACCACCACCTCTTCCTCCTTCTCCTCCTCCACGGGCTGGAGCATTGTCCGCCATTCTATTGTTTGAAATGATGTGTTAATTACAATTAGTTTTAACATTAAACAATCAACACTTACATTCTATGATACTGTTAATCAAAGAGGAAAAGGAAATTAAATGATATGTGAATACGTTTGCAGCGTGTTATATACTGATGTGTTGTGCGTTACTGCCATCTATTTAGTAATGTTTGCACTGATTTGTGTGTTAGCGTTAGACTAATGTTAGTGTTTTGCTCGAATCCATTTGTATGTTAGCTATTATTTGATTTTATTAAAGTTTTCCGCAATTATTGTTAATTAATCGTTTCAAATATGCTCACACGACTCATATACCAATCAAGTAAATGATGCTTATATTTATAATAAATTAAATTAATTATTTTGCTCGATGTCAGGACACATTGGGAAAATGGGACCGCTATTGAAGTATAACTCAGTTCGCGGTGCGGCAGAAGTGACGATCGGTGGGGGTTTGGCGCCGCCCTCTCATAGATTTGACGAGTCATCCAATAGCATATTCGATCCGAAAAAAGAATCACTCGAAGAATTTTTAAATATTCGTTTTGGTCCCGAAATGCCCACAATTAATGACGATAAAAGTCCGCAAAGAGATCTCGTAAATTTTCCGCGTCTCGTTCAACAAAAATATCCGGAGGTAACACGAATGTTCATCATTCCCGACACTTGGTTTCAAGCTTTTTACAACAAGACTGGTGTTACGGGTCCGTACGTGTTCGGCGCCTCATTTCTAACATTTTTGCTCTCGAAAGAGCTCTACATTATTGAACACGAGATTGTGAGCGGACTCGCACTCGTTATCGTTATATTTATTGCAAACCGAATGTTTGGACCGCAGGCCAGAAATTTTTTTTGCACTAAATTGGATGTGAGCTCTATATAAGCAGTTATGATATGCTCGAAAATATTTATATATTTTTATAAATTTCTAGGAAAGAATAGATTCGTGGGATAATTGGCAAAAGGGAATGATTTCATTTTTAAATGAAATGATTGACAACGAAAAACAGCTTCAAGACAGTTCTAAAGATATGAGTATTTTATTTGACGCTAAAAGAGAAAACGTCAAATTACAACTTGAGGCCGAATTTAGGCGAAGACAACTTTTCGCGTACAATGAAGTGAAGAAACGATTGGATTTTTTAGTAGCGAAACAATTGGCGGAAAATCAGTTCCAACAGCAGCATATGGTTAACTGGGTTATTGACAGCGTTGCCAAAAGCATAACACCTCAACAGGAAAAAGAAGCGCTTCAGAAGTGTTTGCAGGATTTGAAACAACTATCAACCAAAACTCAAATATCATTGGTTTGATTTATTATCTGTTAATTCTAATATCTTTATTCAGACAAACTTTTCATAGAGTAATAGGTAAAGTAATTATCTTTTTTCAAATGAAGTTATTTAAAGTAAATAGAAAAAAATTGTAATTACTTTGAGCCATATATTAATGTAAATAAAGGTAGAATATTTAAAGTATAGTATAATTAAATTATGATTGCAATCAGTAACGTTATAGAGTCATAATGCTAGCAATCGATATATAATAAACGTTTTGAGAATAAAGCATTAGAGCATTAGAGTTAGCACAGCGTTATAAGCGTTTTAAACGTCACAATGCGTTATGAATAGACAGCCGCAATAGAAATCATCTGATGGCAAGATTCGCTTTTTAGCTACGGAATCAGTATTGCCGGGTATGCGAGCTTATTATTTGCTATCTAAACCATGAGTACACACTTTAAGAATGAAATGATGAGTAACAAAGGCTCACGTTTCATGAAGTGTAACTTAAGAGATATTGCATTGTTATAGGAGTAAAGTTATGTAATCATCAGTTATAACTCTGAATTAAAGTATTGTTTGATCAGGTCTGTGGTCTGTGCACAACTTATACTAAAGAACAATAAATTTGCTTGTCATTTCTATGTTACCACAAAAATGTATAATAACAATATAATTAAATAGCTAAATGTAAGATATACTCAAATTACGCGACAGCAAAGTGTTCATCTCATATACAAGTTATTATCGATAAGAAAGAAAAAAGTTGTGAATTACATATAAATTATAAGTGACGTATCGACCGATCGCAGCATAGCATGTTTTGACTGTTTTGCCTGTTTTGACATTGGCCTTTATATGCCTTTATATGCCAACATTGTGGTCTAACTCTAACATCTATAACATCCGCAACTCTATCATCGCAACCAATCGATTTACAAAAAACTCGTTTAGAAAAACTACATTAAATCCTAGCTTTCTGTGTGTTTTGTATGCGAATCTCTGTGTATGCGTGTGTTTGTGTGTCAGGTGAGTGGAAATATGTTTGCATTAGATATTGTTAATCCAAATTGAGACATAAATTCAGACATTCATACATCCAATACCATTCTACTCAATTTTGGGCGAGCTTTTTCATTATTTAACTCCTATTCGATTATTAAAAGCACTCCATCTGACAAAATCAAAATAAGTTAATAGTTAATCAAATTAAAACAAAAAAAAATATTTCTCTTGCCTCTAAAACTCAATCTAAAATTTGATTGAATAGTGTATTTTATTTAACGTATTTAACGTCAAAATTTTATTATTAAATTAAACTTCTCAAATTTACAAAGAGGTAATAAAATAATCTAAAAACACTTCAGGGTATTTATACATTACTTTAATATAAAAAATAGAATTTGATTTTATTATTTTTTTCAAGTATAATAAATTCCATTTTATTTAGATTCTGTATAATGTGTAGATTCTTTATGTAAACTCATCATTATTTATATGTATATTGTTTTTTCTATTACGGAATAAGAGAACAAACATTTTTTCATTCAGTTATTCTACCAGTATTTACAAGTATAATGTATTTTAAATTTAGTCTGACATATAATTCCTAGTCAGGGAAATGATGCGAACTGATTCGCATAAACCAGGCAGGAAACTAAACTAAGCTTAACAGTTAGTTTCTAAATAATTGTGGGTAATTAGCTGTAATTATGTTTATTAATGTGCCGTAATTATCAAAATATATTGCGATTTAATCCATATTAAAACGAGCATACGTTAAGCGTTTGAAAATTTTATAAAGTATCTCTGCTTTAATTCTCTTATTATTTCGTTTTACAATTAAAAATAAATCATTTATTAAATTAATCAGATTTACTGTTAATCTCTGGCCATTTAATTTTTACAAATCTAATTTTTGACCAAAAGAAAAAGATAATTGCAATTATTTTCTTTAAAGAAAATTCTTCGTTATAATGAGAAATTCTCGATATCTTAAAAACAGGTTCAGGTTCTAGAAGATGGATTAAATTTAGAATAATTCTAGTATTCTTGTAAGATCAAAAATCCTAACAAATGAACCATTGGAGTCTGAATATGAACCTAAGTTTTAAACTTTGAAGAATTTAGATTAGAGATGAAGAATTGTTTAGGAATCAATACTTTAACTTTTATTAATACATATAATAAATATTTTTTTAAAAGTTGTGTGATATTAAAAATAACGATAACAAAAAATACATACATGTACCGTACTTTTCAATGAAGCTTTTAAAAGTAAATAATTTAATTTGATATCGATTCAAAAATTAATCCCAAATGCCTATCAAACTTCAATACTAACATTCCCTTTAATGTGGAACATCAAAAAGTAAAGCATTAACCCATAGTAAATGAAGTTGAAACGAATAGAAAGTATTGCATAATTTATAAACTAAATTAAATTTTTTAAATAAAATATAATATAATAGATGTGTTTCTAAAATTTAACACGAAAATCCTATTCTTTTATTAAATAATGAAAGAAATAAGAATTTAAAATAATAAAATTTAACTTTAGTTTAATTAACAGTAAATTTGAAGTTTAAAGAGATATCAGATAACTTTAAAAACTTCTATGACACAGAAAGAAACATAATTTAAAATCAATGAAAAAATCTGGAATTGAATTAAAATTTCATTATTTTTTAATGCTGGAATTAAATACTGAATAACAATAGTCAAGCGTTAAAACAGACACTAGTAAAATGTAGAAGAAGTTAAAAATGGCAGAAACTATAGGCGTTGGATGATAAATAATTTTAAAAGTTATAATGAATAAAGTAATGGTTATAAATAGAGTCGTCAAACAAAGTCGGAAAATTTCTTTTCTTAATGGATAACGTTATGACTAATATTATAGAATATATATCTGAACCTCACTCAAACTTACATCCTGAAAGCCATTTGTTGTTCGCGAAAAAACGCTGAATTTTAGTAATAACTCATGAAATATTGTTCCTGAATTTAGCCAAAATGCATCGATACATCTTAAGCTAAGTGTTAGAATTACTTTTGCTTTGCTGTATATGATCATGAAAATGTAAATTAAATGCTCAAATATGGTAAACCAAATAATTTTTAATTATTAAAATAATATGAAAAAAATATTTAATTGATACTAATTCTTAGTAATAAATTGTTGGTGAAATATTGAAAAATATTCGGGCGAATTGAAACAATTTTATAATACAGATTAATTAAAAAATTAGTTTCATAAATA
>JAQIVF010000727.1:0-18731 GCA_034698365.1 Steganacarus magnus
CAAGTTTTACTGATTTTCTAAGGGGACAGACCCAGGAAAGACCCTCACACTGTAATCTATAATTTATATAATTAAATAAAAATGTATTTTAAATTAAATAAAATATTCTATTTTGGTATTTTAATTTTAATCAATTGTAATAATAATAATGAAAATATTTTAATTATAAAAGTAAATTCCAAGTCTTATTTCTCTTACGATGCTTAATATGCTATTAGTTTGCATGACTTGTTATTCTTTAATAGATAATACTAAGAATTATTGTTAGTGACAATACAATGAGTCAGAACTATTACATAAATGTGTTGATTCAGGTAATTATCAGGGATTCTTATGGATTAATTAAGTTCTTACAGCTCTTTGTTTAATTAGATCGGCGGATAGTTAGAGACTTACGATAGTTAGAGGACTTAAACAATTGATCACTGCGTTGGAGTATCGCTGCGTTCTAATCTTTTTTCTTTTATCTAAACGCTTTCATTTTATTAATCTAATATTGGTAGTAGTGGTGGTCAGTGAACGTAGAATGCATTCAATTATTATTAATTTTTAGATCTGTTTACCCTAAAGAGCCTAATACTACAACAACTCTTTACAATGTTCAGGTGAACTATACTGTTACAGTAATTCTACTTTATGTTATAAAATTTAGAATTGATAACTGCTGCGTCTCACTATTATAGCGGAGCGCAAACATCTATTAAATCTTCTTTTGGTTTTATTAAGTTGATAGCCATTCTTGTAAACACATTAAAACTAATGGTATTTTTCTTCTCTTCTACTTTTAAATCAATGCCACAATTTTAACACATATTTACTAAAAAGTTTGTTTTACTAAAATAGGTATTATATTAAATGATCAAAAGCATTACAGAGGAATAAGCGTTGCAAACAAATGACACTTTTTGAAGCTTTAAAAGTTGACGATTTCATTTTATTGCCAGCCGTGTCTCAATTGCAAACTTTTCTTCGTATTCTTATTTTATTATTTGTCAGTCTATAGAATTTTTTCTTCTTTTTATTATACAATGATAGAGTCAGTGCGTATAAAAGATGATTCGCAGAACTAACTACTTTATCTCAATATCTTTTAAAGTCTTGTTTGTGCTGTGCATTCCGATTTTGATTCGATATTATTCAAAGGATACTTTAATAGAAGAAAGTCATTTTCAAACTTTAAATATCAAAATGTCAGCATGTATTTAAGCGACGACTGCTGTTTCCCATAAACTCTTAGCTACACTGACATCATTACATTTTGGAGCACACCCCAATTGTTTTTTCGAATTACAGCTGATTAACCAGTAATTGACTAATAAAATTGTTAAATATAATTTCATTTCATAACAAAGCTTGATTTTGAGCTCACTTTTAAAGAAGTGTACAGTAGCTTATTAATTTAACATTGTTAATCCGTCTGTTCATAAGCTTCTTAAATTATGGCAGACAAACTTCAAAGTTAGAATTCTATATAATTGCATCATTGCAATAAATTCTTAAAAAGTAAGCTCTATATGCGTTTTTTGCTGTTCATTCCTTTAAGCACCTTATTTTTATTCATAATTCACCTTTTAATATAAATATTTTTTTGATAAATGTTCAGAATTATTAAATAATTCGAATTACCGGTACATATAAATAATGCAAATACTTTCTTAATGTTACCAGTAAAGTATCACCCAAACTACACCGACCAAACCTGAAACATCTTTACACTTGTACTTAATTAATAATCATTTTATATTATAATTATATTTATATGTAACAACCAATCGATGACTTTCTAGCACCGATCCTAACCTTTCGATTTAGAATCGGACACGTTTTCGAGCGTACACCTGCTTTTATTCACTTAATATTAGCGAAAATACTGTTGCTATGGAATAGCTTTATGCTTATATGGAGCTTTTACTGAGGCACCTCTCGTTCAGAGAATTTCTATGTCTATACTTCTTAATGCCGATGTGATTGGCTATAATTTTATTATTTGAAAGTTAATTTATTAATATGTTGCAGAAAAAAATAAAAAATTCATGACATTAACCACTCTTCGAAACTGTTATGATTGAGAACGGCTGCTCGTGTCGTGTCAGTGATAACAGACTAATTACAGACATATTGTTTTTACAGATTACTGTACCGATGTTTGATAGCGCTCCACAATACTTAAAGTATTTTCCAATTATAAGGAATATCATATTACAATTGAATTCGTTTTGAAATTAAATTTTATGTTTTCTGTGAAGTTTATCAAAGCTAATCTTAAACAAACAAAAAATGAGAGCTTTTAGGAATAAGCATTCGAGATTTTAGCGAATTGTTAAGAGCTAATTGCGAAAATCAATTAAAACACTTTAATATTTGTGGCATATTTTTTGGTTAAGTAAACACAGAAGCAAAACGCTTTATCGCTTAATAGTATTGATTTAACATAAATTAACATAAATTAAAGAGAAATTATGACTTATCTGTTAATTTATTATTTTTCTATTTTATTATAATAACTTATAACACAATATTCAGTTAATAAATCATTTGTTTCTGCCATTAATCACTGCTATTTTTCATGCTTAAATTCTGTCACTTTAATTTATTATATAAGTTATATATATATATATATATATATAGTTAATCACAATTTGATTACAAATCAAAAGAAACATTTGATATTTGATATTCAATACTACAAAAGATTCAGTAATGACTAGATTAATTAATGAGAACATTTAATTGTAATAATAATAGAATATATTTCTGGTAAAACGATTGCGCACAACATGACCCCCATTTGATCGAAAATTTTAACCGTTTAAAAACAAAATATTTTTGTCAAAAAGTTATTTCTTGCATTTCAAGCAAAAATCTCGAACATTCTCTTAATTTACGAAAACAATTAAATATTTTACCAATTATTATAAAGTATCACTTTTTTCATTGTAATTCAAATTAAGGATATATTTACAAGTTTCAAAATACTGTTATTGTTATAATTAAATGTTTTCTTTAAATAGTCATAATCCATAATTTCAATAATAAATTTTTTAAAATATTCAACAATAGATTTTACTTTTAAATTTTAACTTTATAAACATTGGTATCGTTAAAGTTATCGTTAAGTACTGCTATCAATTTTCATAAAAAATACAGAAAAAAATCTAAAAATATTTTTTAGGATTAAAGTTGTAAAAACGCAGGTTTTCTTCTTTATTTCTTTATTTCTTCAAAGGTTATGTTTACAATTTATTTTGGTAGAGAAGATTGAATTTAGAAAATAGACATTAATCAATTTCGTTGTAATCTACTTAGAAAATCTGTCATTTTTATAATTGAGGAACAATCATCGATCGCTTATTGCATTTCACTCATCAATTATTAAGCATTAAAAGTATTTGTGCAGCAAATGTATCAAATTAATTGGCAATTATTACATTAAATATATAAATCATTGTCGACTGATCACACATAAAAAAAGCGTGATGTTTAGTGTAAACAAAAAACATCATTTAACACCAATTTGGTAGCAAAACCAAAATTGATCAAAACTTTCCTTATCAGTTTAAGCACGGGTTTGTAATTTATGTCCGTCTGTGGGTTGAAATGTCCGCATTCACGTGCACTAGAAATGTGAAACTAGCCATATATATATATATAGCAACATTTGATACTCTTTCAAGAATATTCGATTAATTAGAAAGAGCACCCATTTGCCATAATGCGCTTTTTTGAAATTACTTTGTTTAAGAAATTATTATTTTTAAATATCCAAAATTATTTGAAAAATAAATTACACAATATTTTAATTATATCCAAACTTAAATTTTTGATTGAATATAAATTACAAAAAATTACCAAAAAAGTAAGTTGAAATGATTACATATATAGATCTTAGATTATCGTAATTATAGAATATCGAAATATTTAGCATATAAATATTGTTTTTTAATTACGAAAACAAATAACATCAACAATCATCTCAATTATACCATAAACGAAATTTAAATTCATAAAAGTTCTTCGCTAACATAAAATAATAATTGTGATTGCATTTCTACACTCCAATGCTTTAGAATCACAACTTAGAATCATACTGAGTTCGTTTTATTAACAAAAAACTTTAAACAAACAAATTTCGCAAACTTTAAAGGAAGTGTTTACGAAACTCACATTGCATTCAATATATCCTTAAGCAAAATAAACATTTTGATTCTGTTGGCGAAACAATAATATTCAATAACTAATTATTTTTTGAGACGAGTGTATGAATGAAAACGAAAAACTGAAAAATATCTTTTACAGAATTCATTTTTTGAACTTTGGTATTTATATTAATTTTTTTTTCTTTTATATTAATTTGAATCATTCATTGATTCATTCCCATTTTATGGCTCCATTATCTGTGAAAGTCCAGATGGTAATACTTAAACACGTCCCTTGCATGCTGTCCTAACTTTCTATATACCGTATATCTAAACACGTCCTTTCACTGATTTTTAGGCTCAGGTCTCCTTTATTCTGGATAATGGAATCAGTTAGTCTTAAAATAATGTATGATATTTTAAAAACAATGCATTACTGTAATGCATACTTTATACTAACGAGTAAATTATTCTCTTTGATTGCCAACAAAAACAAGATGTTACACATTTAAATAATGCATTAATGATTATAAGTAAAAAATTCAGTATTATCTTTAATGGAACGAAATGAAAATTTAATATATTCATTGGTCAAATCCATACATAAGCTGATTTTTTTTAAAAAAAGCAAACTAGAATATTTTGAATGTGAGATAAAAATAATTTGATCCTTCCGTGGGTCTCACACATAAAATAAATTATTGAACTTTTAATTCAAACATTGATGAAAAAAATTAATGTACTTTAAGTGTGTCGATATTCCCATATTATTTATCATTAAAATGGTTTTTACATTTTCACTTGAATAGATTATATTTTATTTTAATAAATAACGAAGAAAATGTAATATCAAAATTTGCAATATTGGGTTATTAACATTTGAATTCAATAAAAATACATTATTTTAATAAATAATAGAATACTTAATAGCATTAAATATTAAAATTTAAAACTTATTTATAACCTTAGCAACTTTGCCATAACAATAAAAGTTTTTTTTATATCTTAGCTAATAATTTCTGCGATAGAATTCACAAAGAAATATAAATAATTTATAGGCTTGAGAGAGAGAGAGAGAGAGAGAGAGAGAGAGAGAGAGAGAGAGAGAGAATATGTGAGTTAGTGAATGTTATATGTGTGCAAATAAATGTTATATACAAACCATGATATCTCTTGAATAATTCAAATCTCATGCAGAGATATTAGGTATAGAGCAAAGTAAAAACTGAGGAAACATTAAAATTAAAATATACATTCCATAAGAACTTTAGTGTCAATAGTTTGGGCGGATGTATACTAAAACTTTATTTTACTAAATTCCCTCATGGATTAGAGACTTTAATCAAAACAAAGAGAAAACCACTTCAATAAAATACATTATTTTCAAAATTTTAAAGAATATTCTGGCTGTGTTTTGATACAATTCCTGAATTATGCTATTTTTGTGAACTTAAATCTTGAATTGTAGTACCACTGTAAGAGAAGTTATGAATATTACAATATTACGTTATGCAGTGATAAGAAATGTAGTCGCGACTCTAATTCACTGGAAAGGATCACGATTTGCGTCATAACATTTTATATTGTTTATAGCGAATAAATGGACTTTTAGTGGGAGTAGTGGTATCATCAAAACTTTAAATAATGCATTATATATATATTGAATTAAATTACCAGCATATAAGTATGAATGAAAATTATTTACATGTTATTGTTGTTGTTTAAAGTTTGTTTTATAAAACGCTTTAATGTATATCTAATATAATAATCAATAGAATAATTCTTATGATAATTAACATTTTACTAAAAAGTATAAATTAAATTTTTGAACTAATAATGTCATGAATTATTAGTGCAACTGTTTTTTATTATTTTCGTTATGTTATTAGAATGTAAATTTTGGATTAAGGGCTTAAACTCGCTCATAAAAATTCTGGTATTTTTGATGACAAAATTTGTATTGTTCTATGATTTTTGCGAAATTTAAGTTTTATCACAAAAACACTCTCTTTGCAAATTATCATACCTTATTCTACATACTGTTTTAATTTTTAATTGTAATTTTTATACATCACAAGACACACACACATTCAGTAATTACTTTAACAAAGAAACGCTGTTTTTTATAAAGTCTTTATCTAAACAGTCATTTATCTTTAGATATTTATCATTAGTTACAAAGGGGTTTTTATTAGATTCATAATTCAATATTAAAACGAACAAGAATTTCGTAGCAGAGTATATAATTAACGAATATTCTTTTACTGGAAAAGTTAATGACTGATAAGCTTTATCTCTTAATATTTTTTGCTTTCTTTATTTTACACGTTACGCAAAAATGCAGTCAATTGTTATTCTGTATTTTGCATAAAATTTCGATTTTGTGACGTTGCGCTATTATAGTATAATACTGACACACGAAATTCTAAAAAAAAGTTTAAAACCATTTTTATTTTTTCTAAAGAATAACAAAATTTATTTAAGTTTATTATAATTTTAATTTTTTAATAGAATTTAACGAAATTAATCGATTGCATAAATTGCGCACAAATATCCTTAACAATTTTATTGTCTGCATTTGTTAATTTTCTTTCTTTTTTTACTGTTGATAATTTAGTTGATCCGGAACGGTGTCATCCAACGCAACCATTTCGTTGTCCCGGAGAGGCATTAAAATGTATTTCAATTCAATATCTCTGCGGTATGTGACACTTTTGCCAACTTTTTTTTTGGCTTAGAAAAATGATGAATAATAATTTTTAGTTAATTTATTTAACAAACCAATCATTCTTCAAACGATCATTTAATATATTTTGCCGAACAGATGGAGCGCCAGACTGTCCCGATGGTTACGATGAAGATTCTTTTCTATGCACAGCAGGTATAATATACTATATGTATTTGCTATAATATATAAGTGTAAGAGTAATGAAAATAGTATAATAATATTTGAATAATTATAAAAAAGAAGTATAAAAGCTATTCTTTCTGCACTCGTTTTTAATATATAATATATTACTAACTCGACGTAATATAAAACATTATAGTTATTAGACAAAATTATATATACGTTAATGATATGGTGGATCATCATTAACTTTTATAAGCATTTTTTAAATATTAGTTTATGCATCAAAAGTAATTAATGTTTATTTAGATGACTTTTATTAAAAATTTTGGTATCAGGACATTACATCGAAAACCACTATATCGAACTCTTTACATCGAAAGTACTTTACATCGAACGGACATTACATCGAATGCACTTTACATCGAATTTTTTTAAATGACTATTTATGATTATTTAGACCCTTAATTCTCAATTCGAACTTTTTTACATAGTTTTTTATATTATATGCTATTTTTTATGTGTTTCAGAGCATTTAGGGTCAAAATGTTCATAAATATTCATTAAAAAAATTCGATGTAACGTCCATTCGATGTAAAGTGCATTCGATGTAACGACCATTCGATGTAATGTCCGTTCGATGTAAAGTACTTTCGATGTAAAGGGAGTAGATGTAGTGGTTTTCGATGTAATTACCGTGAATCAAAAATTTTTGGAATTATTACTTGATTCTATTAATGATGTTATAAGTTATGTTTTTTGTTATTCGTTGATTTTAATATAAGTTAAATTTCAACTACAGTATTACAACACTCAAAGTCTCTTCAATAATTTTTGTTTAATTTACAAAAAATATTTCAACATTACTAAAAAACTTTTTTAATATCGGCTCAAATAGTATCTATTAGTTTGAGATGATTTTTAATTTTAGTAATATTTTTTAAATTTTAAATTAGTTTCATCAAAGTAATAATGAAGCGCAAAATGGGCTCAAAGAAAAAATTTATTCACGTTTATATAAAATTTTTTTTATTCCTTTTAAACTAAAAATTGCGAGAATATTGACAAATTTTATTTTATATCACAACGTTTTTTAATATTATATAATCATATATGTGAAGCAAATAAGAAAAGACACTGCAGTAAAATATCAATACCACAACTTAGTACTATAATACGCGTATAAAATAATAGTGTATATGACTGTCAAAATTATTATTAAAACAAATGAATGCTTATTTGAAAGAAAGTTTAGCAGCAGAAGCGCAGAGTATTTGTTGCACGGAGAAACAAAAACATCATATGCCATGCATTTTCATTTTCTATATCATCATTTTACTTGTCTTCTTTTGTTTATAAGCTTTTATTACGATTATACTAAAATTTTTCTAGACTGTCATACAGATGCTCACCTTATACTACTTATATATATTGCGCATTTTATAATAAGATATACAAAGGCATACATCACATGTAAAGTTACAAATTTACATTGCAAATAGCAATTTAAAATTTTTATGAAAAATGTTTATGAATCATTTATATGTTAAACATTTGTAAAATTAATTGACGCGCAAATAATTTACAGAAAAATATATCCATTTAATCTGAAAACATATTGATAACAAACTTTTTGTTCGACAACTTGCACTTACTTTAACATATTCAGATATGCTTCTTCTTTTAACGTTAGTAAAGTTATTTTTTTAATGCCTATCTTTAAATTCTACTATACTCTACTCTTAAATCTATGAAATCTTTATCTCAGCATATTTTTATCTAACTAAAACTTTGTTGAATTTTAAAATTATAACATAATGCATAAAAGACAATTTTGAAAATATTTTAAAGATGCTTTAAACAAATAATTAATCAAAATTGTTATCGATTCAATACACGAGCATAGTTACTAGGGTGACCAACCCTCCTGGTTTGACCGGGATTCTCCCATAATTAGCCTCCTTGTCAAGAATCCCGGTGGGCATCAGACCTTGATATTGATATCTTCTGGTGTTATAAAATTACAACTCCCGGTCAAATCCCAGGTAAATTATAGAAATTATTAAAAGTCTCGAGGTTTTGTCTTATAGCAGCTGGTCACACTATTAGTTACACTGCCGGAAGGAGTTTTTTTTCAATGTAGACCCCCTTTAGAATAATGGAATATGAAAAATTGTCGCTTAAATACAATTATTTTTTGATACCGGTGTAATTTTTGGCAAAAATGTAACATTGATTATCCCTTAATTCTGGAGATTACATGAAAAATTGGCGGATTAAAAAAAATCAGTAAGCTAAACAGATACAAATATGAAGTTCGATTTCAAACAGAAATAGTCAAACCGATGTTTAATACTCGTAATTATTAGGAAATAATTACTTAAAAATATTTAATTTAAAATTTCAATATAAACAAAAATTTTTAATTTACTTAGTGATTACAAATATACAATTTTGTGCACTAAAAGGTTGTACGAATCTTTAATTTTTTAGTGTTTAGTGATTTTGGACTTTAATATTTTGTTGGACTCCAATCTTATGGATGATTTTATTTTAATTCTTATTTTCGATAGTTATAACGTAAATATTTCAATTAATTAAAAGATTCCATTTGACGTTTTAGTCGCCAGACCACAATTTTCAAGACAAAAGTTAAACAAACTTAAGAATTATATGAATTAGAAATTTAGATTTAAACGAAAATTAATCTGAACAATGCTCAACTTTAATTAGGATTTTGAATAGAGATTAGGCAGTTGTGCAATAGTTTTTTGTATTAGATTTTATAGGCAATTGACTATTGTTCGTTATGGTGCGAAATAATGTGATATGATATCACATCATTACCAGTATAATCGATACAACAGTCATAAATAATATTTACAGTCAAAATGATAATCCAACTGATGATCCTAAACTAAATCAAAAATGATTAATCACAGAATGAAATCATAGAATCATTATTCGCATAGAGTCTGAAAGCTTGAAAAATTAAAGGCATGAGACAAATCCAAGCCAAACACCTTCATGCTCGAGCCTGAAAAAAAGCTAAAGTCCAATTTAAAAACCCAAAGTCCCGCACGATTTTAGCAGTGAAATTTTTAGCTCACTTCATATAGATGAAGGAAAGCTTATGGATTTGACAATGTCTGTATATCTGTCTGTCAGTCCGTCCGTCCGTCCGTCCGTCCGTCCGTCCGTCCGTCCGTCCGTCCGTCCGTCCGTTCAAATAATTCTAGTGAATTGTATAATTGCAAATTTCTAGATATTATAATGTATTTTTGAAACTTTCGGACTTCTAATTTTAAATGCATAATCCCGTCGTTAAAAGACAAGGTTTTTAAATCTAAGCTCGAACCCCACAATTTTTTTCGGGCACTGCAGGGACTTCACACATCGCACATCCGTTTCCTAATCTAATTCTCAAATTGAATTTTACTGGTGAAAATCATAAAGTGTTTGCTTAGATAAGAATAAGTTGAACTTTTGAATAAATCATATAAATAAGCTATAATGTAAAATTTACGTACAAATTTTCGATACATTAGGTTTTTAAGAATTTATTGCGAGGCGATCGCAGTTTTTAATTTTTGTAAAATTTATAAAATGGAAACGTTTGGTTTTGGTAAACAAATGCCAAACCAATACCACCAAGATTTTAAACTTTACCACAAAAAATAGTGAAAAAGATATACGTGAAACTAAAAAATCACAAACAGTCAATTCAATTAAATAAATATAAATAAAGTTAATCTAATTATATAATAATAACTATATGGCTTTAATATAGCTCAGCTAACAATGTCATATAAAATATGTTTACAGCAAATCTTATTCATAACTTAATTAAGTTAACAAATTAATTAAATTAGTTTAATGGACGTTAATTTATTCAAATTTATTCATAATAAACATCACTAATTCAAACTTTATATTATTAGCTATCAAAATATCTGGTCTGAACATAGGTCTGGAATTAGGCTCGAAATTTAATGTTTTTTTATAATTTAATTAAAATAGCAGTACGAAAATAAGTTATAACTAATGATTGTATATTTTGAGAATATATCTATGATTTCGTAGTGTTTTAATAAAAAATGATGAATGATAGATTGGATATTTAATAATATTAATTTAAAGTTTATTCAACCTTATAAAGTTAACTAATGAAAATTTAAACCTATACTTATAATTAAATTTCACGCTGCAAATTA
The DNA here is from genome assembly GCA_034698365.1 of Steganacarus magnus. Lineage (NCBI taxonomy): Eukaryota > Metazoa > Arthropoda > Arachnida > Sarcoptiformes > Steganacaridae > Steganacarus > Steganacarus magnus. Next base: position 11,199 of record JAQIVF010000727.1, read on the forward strand.
AACAGTTGAGCAGAAATAAAGGCTAGAAATCATTTCGCAAACATTTATTCCAAAATATTATATAATTTTATAGTTCAAAGTTCATTCAAACTACTATGTTAGTTAATTAAATAGTGATGAAAATTGGGAAGGAATGTTGGATACCAATGAAATGATTTAATTTAGAGTATAAAGTATTATTATTTAAATAAGTCAGCTTATTATTAATATTAAAAAAACAAACAAATATTTAAATTTAAAATTAGTTGTCATGATCTTTAATATTTAAAAACCAATTTTGATAATTACACATAATAATTAGCTAAACATTTTATTAATTACGAATAGCAAACAAAACAAAGACAACTTTAGTATTATGTTCCTGTTTTTATTACAGTATTATTGCGTACAATTTTAGAATACTTTTGAATTTAATTAACTTTAATGAAATATTAATCAAATAATTATGAATACAAAAGAGACTGAAACTGTGATCAATATGTGTGATGTGTACATAAATTAGTTAATATATGATTGATGAAGTAATGGGTAAAGCGTACACAAAAGCCGAGCCATATTCAGAGTGAGAGTCGCATAATAATTAAGTTAGTCGAGTCAAGTCATGCATTATTTATCGCTGAAACTTGCCTTAACTGTTATGTTTTGATATGCTTTTAAAGCAAATGTTAAGCAAAGATTTAATATTATATCGAAAGAAAAATCTAATTAACTATTGGTTTAATTATTTAGCAAAGAGGCCACCTGTCGAAGAAACGGCTAATTTTCTTCAGACGCTGTTAGCTAATCACGGACCAAATTACTTGGAAAAACTGTTTGGAAGCAAAGCTAGAGACGCGTTGGCACCGTTAGGCGGTTCGCACAAAGTTGCTGTTGCTTTATCAGGTTATAAACGAACACTTTTTTTTGCTTTATATGTATTAAAGCCAATTTTTCTTATATAATAAATTATTCTATAGAAAGCGAAACAATAGAAGATTTTGGTAAAGCGCTTCATCTGATGAGAAGCGATTTAGACCATCTCAGAGAAATCTTTTTGGCTGTGGAAACGGGTGACTTGAGTCACCTTAAGTCGCTCGGTATCAGAGATACAGAATTAGCTGACTTGAAACTTTTTCTCGATAAGTTAGTGAGCACTGGATTTTTGGATTAATCATTTAACTTAATAATATCTCGTTTGATTTTGATTATAAATCTCATTATATATATGATTAAAAAAACTATCATTTGTAAAATCAAATTAATGATAGCAACTATTAATGTTTTTATGTTGTTGTTAATGATATTCGAATATTAATTGAGCAAATTTGTATGAAAAAAATTAATAATTATTATTATATATAATAATATTTTAACTAAAATTTAAAATTTTATTGATAATAATTTTGAATTAAATTTTAACAAAAATAAAGTGAGAATAATAATAATAATAATTAATAATAATAAATCTAAAAAATGAGAAAAAAACTATTTTTTTCTTTGTTCGAAAATCGACACAATTTTTGAATACCAAAATTAAATTTACATACGATGACGCAAATACGTACATATATATATATATATATGTGTGTGTGTGTATGTATATATGTATAAGTGTGTTCAATATTCTACATTGTAAAGTAAATTAGTATTTCGATCCACACACTGCTACATAACATATAGTTGTTTTTTGCTGTGTGTGTGTGTGTGCGCAGCGTTATCTTTGCATTCAAACGAGAGTAGATATACTGAAAAATAGAAAAGCACTACTCTTTTTTTTATTCTAGAGTATATCACGCAAACAGTTTTTTTGTGTGTGCATTTTAGCACAAGAAACCTATTTAGCTAATGCAAAGAGTATATAGAGTAATAAATAAAAAAGAAACAATCATTTTTACTCAAACTAGCTTTACCAGGAATTTTTCGCATTATTATATAGTCATTTTAATATTATATTATTTTCCTGTTATAATATATATTTGTTTCGGTGGTGGTGTCTCTATACTCTTATATCGTGTGCTTGTATTAATATGGCACGTTAGCACAATTATAACTATGAAACATATATACATCACACAACGCATTAAAACTATGAACGAAAGAGAGAGAGAATGGTATTTTTAACGGTGAATAATTTTGTGTGAAACGCTAAGTTGTGTATTCTAAAAGTGTAGTTTGGCATAAAAATATTGCTTACGGAAAAAAACATATAGTTGCTATCATTTGTAAAGTTATTATTAATATATAAATATATATATGATTCTTATGCATAAAACATATATTTATTGTACTGTAAATTTAAAACATAACAAAACAAAGAATTATTAAGTTTATTAAATTTTGTCGGAAAAATATATAAAACAAAATAATAACTATAGTTAATTTTTGTGCTCCAATAATAAAATGAAAATTTATGAAAAAATATATTCTTATTTAGTTTGTAGATTACATTCAATTAAAAAAATATTGCACAGATATAATTTTGAATTCATACCAAAAATATTTACATAGAATTTAACAAAAAAAATAAATAAATTTTAAACAAAATTCATCAATTCATTATTATATGATATATTAAGATAAAAATGCGAGTTTTATGTAATGGTTTTACTTAAGCGTATAAATAACTAATTGCTATTTTACATTAAACTAATTATAAATCTAAGCATGAATCTGACTGACAATGTATGTATGTATTTGACAATCTTTAAACAAACAGACAAAATTAAAATTTAATTATTTATTTTCAAAATAATTCATTAATTTTAAGTGAAACAAAAAAACAAACTATAATTTAAAACAAAATAAAATTAAAAAAATTGCGGTGTAAGAAAAATCTTAGATATATAATTTTTCTGTGTTAAAACTTTAAATAAATAATGACTTTTAGAAGAATATCAGAACGAATTAATAATTAATTTTTACGAACGAACGAAGTAAAAATAAATTTTATGGTAAATAATTATTTCGGTGTGCAGACACTATTCTGATTTTGGTTTAATACCAGTATCCGAACATCAAATGCCGTTAGAGGAGCGCATCTGCTTTTCATTTTGGTTTTTTTTCCCTAAATTACGCGCTCATCTTCAGAACTGAAAATCTAATTATGTGTAAAATAAATCTTCGCTTCTTAAGCATGCATGCAATGAATATGCTCCCCATTGTGAGACAGCAATAGCGTTACTATTCGTTAAGTACGAATATTTGATTCTATAATAATATTTATAATCAAATTTTCTTGTTTTTTTTTTCTTTTTCCACTGCAAACGAGTCTCAAAAAATATTATTTTCTTTATTGAATTATTATAAGTTTTGAGTGAACTTCTAGTTAAATATTAATAGCAATAACAAAGAATTTAAAGTTATAAATTAAATTTAATAAATAATGACTTGAAATGTCAGACGTTTTAACATCATTATAATAGAAAAGTAGTTCGCAATGTGTGTAACGCACTCAATTATGATTAAATTAAATGAGCTAAAATTCTATCAACTTATTAATTATAGCTATTCTAATATTGTGAGACATTAAAAAAAACAAAAAACAACGCAAAGTTTATTTGTATTTTTATTCTGTTAATTACTGAAAAAAAATCTAAATAACGAAAGAAAGAGTATATTATTTCTGATTGGGAGTGCCATGTGTTAAAACTTATTAAATGTAACGACTATTTAACAATTCATTTACTAAGAAAATTTGAGACATTGTAAAATGCCCTCCTTTTCAGTACTGAATGGATAGACTTACTACCAGTCTGCAAACCAGTCTCGAGCGTTAGGTTAAGATGCATGTATTATACAAATAGCGGACTCGTACCCAATTAATAGAACGAACAAAAATGTTCATTCCTTTTCACAACACGAAAATAATGATCCAATTATGTATTTTAGTGACTGTGTCTGTTCGTATTATTTGTATGAGACGGTATGACAGAAAAAGCTATCTTAACTAAAAGTTCTAGAGAATGAAGTTAAGTACAACGTGGATCAACTTTGATCACTTGTATCAGTCGTTATGTAACCAAAAATCATTTTTAATATCACAATTATTAATATAGTGTTGTCAAAATTTTGTGCTATTAATTGACTTGAAAATTGATTGACTGAGTACTACGACATACAAACACACCAAAATTTTATGGAACTTGAACCTTAAACCTCATTAATAGTTAGGGTCTCTTCCGAATAACATTTTTCAGTTTTAAAAGCAACAATGAAAATTATTTTCTTATAATGACAAAATTTAATTTAATTTATGCATATGATATTAATGAAATTTCTGGTTGTGAGAATAATTATAATGAAAGTAATTTATAAAGGAGAACATTTTACTCAATTTACATCTAAAAATGGTTCCTAAAAATATTAGAGCTCATATCGAGGAACTTTCTAAAAGTTCCCTGTGTTGTGTAAGAACCTCAAATCCAAACCTTCATAATTTAAGCCCGATTCCTAAGTTCTGAGGCTTTAAGGAATCATTATTACGCCTGGAATTATCAAATGTGTATAAATTCGTTAAGTTTGAATGATTCTTTTATTTTACTAATTTATATAGTACTGTGAGAAATTTACAAAAGAATTTTTTTTGTCTTAATTAAATCGATTTCTAACAATTTTCAATTCACTAATAATGACACATTCTATAATTAATTTTAGGTGAAAAACAATAACTAAAAAACATAAATTCTGATTCAATTTTTCTCTCTCACTATGATTCTTATTTCCGAATTAAGTTAAGTGCATATTAAGATACTAGATTCTTGTTATATTTGAGTATAAACCTAACTATACTTAGTCTGCTGTGGACATATAGAGGAACGGACGGACAAAAGCACGTCAAATCCATAAGATAGACATTTCTAAAAGTATGTGAGCTAAAAATTATCAGGTAGTAATAATAATAAACCAAAGATTAGTATGAGACGCAGACATAGTGACATTAAAAGCGTTTCTTATATAAAATATTGAAAGCTCGTAAAGAATGATTGCGGAAACAAAATCATTAAGAATTTATCCAACAATATTATAATGTGCAACACTCTGCTCCCAATTGCCAAACTTTTCTATGAAATCGTGCGAACAAGTTTTATAGAAAACCTAATGACGCAGTTTGTCCAATAATTTAGAAGATTTATGTGCGGAAATAGCGTATCTGAAAATAGAAAATAAAAAGATGCGTTCAATTGGAAGAATAAAACAATTGTAATGCGAAAGCTTCAAAATAATCATCTCAGAGAAAACAACCATTACTTTATTTTTTACGGCTTGTTTGTGACACCACAAGCTAATACTGGTTTTAATTCGCATATATCTTTAAAATAGTTCCATTTATCGAAGATTCAAATAGAAATTAATCAGAAAGCGTTTTAATTGTCATTTGATTCCTGCTTTTGTTTGATGCTTAACGTGCGCTAAATATCTATCAATCAATGCTTAATTCCAGTATTTTCAGGCCGTAATATTATATTCATGTTAATTTCTGATTTAAATTTAAATATCACATGCATTCTAATGTGAATTCTAGATGTGATTCGACGTGTGATTAAAACTAAATTACAATCACACGTTGCTTAATAATTAAATTGTCAATACGTAAAGAAACTGCTCGTCAAACAAGTGTGCTTTGAATATTAACGAGAGAATTTCATACTTTGCTTTGTAGACAATTCGACTCAAGAATTGGCTTTTGATGTAAAACCTTCTGCAGAAATAAATCATTATAATCTAATATTGTATACTAAATTAATAACCCTAGAAAACTTTTCAAATACACGACACAGTTTGTACGTACAGAAAAGTTTACTGTTTCGTATAATAACTAACGAAAAATAAATCAATAAGTTTTCGTCTGAATTGACAACTGTTGAAAACTATTTAACCTTAAGCTGAAATTCAATTTTACTTGGAATTGTTGGATAGCACTGTAAGCTTTGCTAAGCGCCTATCTTTTTACGCAATATAAAATACGGAGTAAAAACTAAACATTCAAAGCCAGTCTTAAGTATTTTGAAAATTTTATTCAATTTGGCGCATCTTACAGTCCATTTCAGTGCAATGGTTTATTTAATGTACAGCATTGATGCCAAACACGCACATACCATTTTCACGTCAATGACAAACAATTATACTGCGAAATTACCAACAAAAAAACTGACACTTTAGCGGAATATATTGATTTAATAATTTTATTATAAACTTAACCTTTTATAGATTTTACAATTGAAAATATTACAATAATAATACATAACAAAAATGAATTCGAAAGGGCTTATTATGACCACATAGGTTTTAGTTCGGTTTATTCTATAACAACTGCTATAAAAAAACTCGTATAAACCACCAATTTTAGCTATGAATTTTATTTTAAATAAGCACTGAGTACGTTACGTGATACGCTTTATTAATACAAAATCATATAAGAATCAGTAAATGGCATTGTTATTTGAGCAGCGCATTATTTTTTACCAAATAAAGCCATAAGCGGATTGTGGAGATACACACACAAGTGATAGAGCGAGTAATCTAGTTAGAAATAGAATGGCTGAAAGTGGCCGAAATTCATTTGTTGTTGGTATTTCATATAAGCTTAAGAGACTTATATATAAAATCTTTCACTGTGTGTATATATACTAAGAAACGGTAAGTAATTTTTTTAACCAACTTGATTAAATCATATTTGTAGGCAAACTCTCTGAGAGAGTGATAACATCAATTCCTTGAATATAAAGAAAATAAATATTTCTTGGAAATTATGTGAAATAGCAGATTTTTGTAAATTAATCTGCTATAATTATTATTTAGATTAAGATGAAGTAAGTTTAGTAGAATGTAAATCGAAATATAAAATGTGACCTTATCTTCTAAGAAAATCTAGAAGCATTAAAAGTACAGAGGCTTTACATATTTAAGTTTATTTAATATAATTACAGTACGAAGAAGAATTATTAATGTAATTATATTAAATTCTAGTTAAATAAATGAAATTACTTAAGACGATAAATTTTAGTGCAAGAATAAGGGAAACGGAAATTATATTAATCAGAGTAATATACCGTTTAGATGAAAATTTCTTCATTATAATCAACGATACAAATCAAGGTTGTTGTCTATTTTAAGCTCCGTATTGTTGTAAAAAATTACTATATCTACGCCATAACAATGTATTTATTTACTGATAAAGCAGCTACCTTACCTACAAACAAAGAATAGATAAAAAATTTACAATAATACGGAGCTTAAAATAGACAACAACCCAAATCAAAAATAATAAATATTAGAATTAAATCCAGCGTATTTCAGAACTTCGATGGTCACGGGGTTAATGGAGGGGAAAATTAATCAAATTAATTGTCATACTTTTGAAGTTCAATTTTTGACAAAATTTCTTATTCGATATACAAGTTTATAAATAATTACAATATTCTAGTAAGTGTTAAGTTGTGTTATGTCGATTCCAGTTTTTTAATTTCGATTCTATTCTGATTCTATTCTTAAAATTATTTATTAAATCGATTCTATTCCAATTCTATTCTGAAACATAATTTTTATTTCGATTCT
>JAQIVF010000728.1:0-18717 GCA_034698365.1 Steganacarus magnus
AGAGTTAAATAGTGTTTCTGGGTTTAAAATTCTAATAATTACATTCATGTTAATACCATTTTTATTTTTTATGTTATGAAGAAATTTGTAATTAGGTTTAATCGGTTGAACTGCATTTGTGTTTAGTTTAAGAGTGGCATCGAGTTTTATTTTTTATTAATAGTAATTATTAATTCTTATGCATTTCACATTGAATTCCCAAAAAACAATCAGTACAAATAAAAACTATTCATTATTTCATAATTATTAAACTTATAATTTGTTTTTAATTAATAAAAGAATACTTCTTTTAAAAAACTTTTATTATTCCACACATTCAGTACAAATAAAAGATTATTATTTTTCAGTTTTTTTATTATTTGAATTTTATTTAAGCAATAATAAATAATAGTCACAATTAACCTCTAAAGGGAAAAAAATTAGTGTGAAAATTAATAACTAAAGTGTTATTACTTAAAAGTTATTAGTTTTGTTTTATGTTTAAGAATGGATAGTATTGTATGACACTCTGCTAATACTTAATACAAGCTAACAACGAGACATTTCGCGGTCGCATGCCTTTAAACACATTCCAATGTGTAATTTTTGTGAAACTCATCGAATTAGAGTAATCGGCGAGCAATTCCTGAAAAGTGGTTCCATTTCTCTGAGCACAGGAAGCAACACTTGGCTCGAAGCCATCGTCAAATGTTGAGCCAGCAAATGACAACTGGACGGATAACGCAAAACTCGTTACACTCCAGCAATTGTTATCATATCCAAGATAGGAAGATATGATACGAATGTGTCGTCGCTCTTGTTTAGATAATTAAGTTTTCATTCAATATTCTACTCTTACATCTAAATTTGTAATATATTTATCACTATTATTTTTAATGATGTAATATTAACTGTAAAATCATTTAACCGTAGCACACATTAAAAATTATATCTAAACTTTGGCCAAAAAATACAGTGTGTCCTTAATATCAAAACTTGTCAGATAATTGAAAGAGAATTAATTATAAAGAATAAGATATTAGATTCATTGTATTTATTCCTTATAATTATAATTAAAATTTAGAATTTAAAAACTTCATTAAATTAAATTGTAAAAAAAACTAACTATTGGTGTGTGTCGTCGCCACTTGCTTTTCTAATATCATGTTTTAGAAGTTTTGCAAAGAATTTTGTTTGTTTTTTTTTGTCAAATTAAACAGTAAACACTTTAGAAAAAGAAATTTCATTCATTTATAATTTAATTAGAAGTTAAGAATAATTCATTTTCACTTATTTTATAGATTAATTTGTCCGCATTTGTTTTAAAACCGAAATAATATATATATCAAATCAATTGTTAATAAATGCCTGTTTTTAGTAAATGTGATAATAAACAATCAATTATTATTATTATTTTCTACGTGTGAAGAGAGTTTTTTTTAAATCACTAAAACATCATTATATTGGTGTAAATAATAATAATAACAATAATAATAATTTTTATTTATTTATATAGAGATTTAACTCAAACAAGTGGTTGTTGTTGCGATTAAATCTTTTTCCATTCGGGTTTCTCTTCTGCTCCTTTGCGCTAAAATAAATGAACGAAAAATAAAATAAAATAAGTTTAAAAACTTTCAACAAAAAAAACTTTTCTATTCATTCGGCATTCGCAGCCACCAAACAATCAAGTGACTCGAGTTTAATTCTGTATGTGGTGTGTAAACGCGTACTATGCCTGCGCATTATCATATCTACAGTGTGACACTTTGCACGACGCACCACCTCATGAACTACTACTACTACTACTACTAATATTACTACTACCACTACTGTGCTCTTTCGTGTGTTCACTCGCATGTTTAAGTGTCGCTAACAAAAACAAAAATGCTGAATGAAAAAAACCCTAAATGAACCGGAAAGTGATCACAGCCGCAGTCTATTAGTACGACGCGTAATGTGCCAGCAGTAGTGATTTTATAAGCAATTGTTTGTGTTCAGTAACTGTATTATTACCCCTTTAACTTCAAGATCGATCTCCTTTTTCAAAGGTTTGAGTGCGCCCCTCATGTCCATCTTCGCCAGTTTATAAGTCCATTGTCTCATCTTTTCCAGCTGTGTCTGATATTTCGACACTTTCTTTAACGGAGGAACAATGCTATAAAAGAGAAACAGTGAGAGAGAGAGGAACACGCATGTCAGTCAATACCGCATTACTGACACTATTGTGCAGTAGTTATTTATTTTTTGTTAAAATAACTCACAATTTTCCTCTTTGATCATTCACTCGAGACTGCAAATCGTTTATCTAGTCAACAGAAATATGCTTAACAGTAGTTAACAAACAACGAAGAAAAAAATAGATCTGTGGGAGGAATATATTGGATGTGTATGAATGTGTGTTTGTGTGTGTGTGTGAGTATGTGAATGTGAGAGTGTGGGCGGAGTTACGCTTACTTCCCATTCTTTAATACATGTAACCAACTCTAAGTCCCATTTGTCTTCGTTTAATTTGAAAATTCTATTGTGATATTCTTTGCAAACTTGGATTAAATTTGCTTTAAGAATTGATAGAGAGAGAAAGAGAGAGATAAAAAGTTAATTTAAGCTTAGAACGCTTGAGGGCTTAACAGTCGACTTAGGCTTAGATATGCTTGCCTTCGTTCGCTTCATTGATTAGCTTCGCTTTTCCCGTTCGCTCGATGATCACTCTCATCCTCTCCTTCTCCTTCATCTCCTGCTGGCGCTTCACTTCTTCGGCCGCTCTGCGTCTCAGCAGTGTCTAAATACAATATTTGCCGCACATATATACTCTCGAAAACCATTTTTAAACACACCGTTATCACAAAACCGAGTGTTTTGATAGATAATACCTTCAATTTCTTTTTACGCTCCGGTGTCATGAAACCCTTCTTCTTCTTCTTTCCCTGGATCTCTCCCTCGATTCGCTGGCGGAGTTCCTTCTTCCTCCGCTCCTTATCCTCGAACTTAGCTCTGGTTTCGGCGTCACTCTTAACCGTGTCATAGTTTCGGTTAGAAAAGCGATACACAATTTAGCATATTTTAATTGGATTAATTAAAGTAACTGTTAAATGTATGATTCAATTAAACATACCATTGTTATTCCTGTATGAAGAGTTTATTCGAGAAACAATTAAATTCTGATCACTCCGTCAAATGGCGCACAGAGAGAAAATCCGATGAGAGATGTCCTCCAATAAACTTAGTCGCGAATTGCCTTTTCTCGTAACGCTTGTAACACTACACTCCACTGGCACTATAGATGGAGAGAAACGGTACGACACTTCTTTGCACTGAATGTGGTGCGCGATGTGATCTGTGTGTGCAGGCTATGACGACACAAACGAACGACAAACCCTACGTTCAATTTAGTAGTGTATTATATAAATAGGAATCCGGGAGAGAAAGAGAGAAGAGAATGTTTTAATAGAGAATACAAAATTCTCTTCACTAAGCAAACTTTTTGGTGCTTATTTAGAAGTGCATCTCTGATTTTGTTACACCAAACACTCGCACACACACTCACGCACACGCATACACACACACACACACACAGTGGCTTACTAATGATTTTTGGCTTTCATTCAAACACAGTACAGTACATAGTAATGAAAGAAAACTTCTCTTTTTTCATCTTTTTTTCTCCATCGCAATGAAATCTATATTTAGGATAAATATTGTCGAAACATATAGAGAGATAGTTAAATGAGTCGAAGCTATCATTAGCAGCGCCTTTAAAAACGTTTTTTTATGTTTTTTTTTCTTCAATTTTATTAATCTTATTACTAGTGTATTCATTCTTTCTTTAAAAAATAAACTTAAGATTTTTATTTCTAAATTTGAACTTTTGAAATGTAATACACATAAAATAATTCTCTTTTTTACAGTTAAATGATGTGCTATTCTTGCGATTTATTTTGCGATATATATATATATATAACTAACTGACTGGCGAATAAATCAATTAAAAACATTATTAACATATATTACAGAATTATAGAGTTATTATTTTTTTGAAAATATTTTTTTAATCGCTTTATGATTTTTAGCTGCACGTCTCTCTCTCTCTCTCTCTCTCTCTCTCTCTCTCTCTCTCTCTCTCTCTCTCTCTCTCTCTCTCTCTCGTTCGCTATCTTCTTCTTGTTCGTCGCAACGCAGTAATAACCAAAACAAAAACAAAAAATTTATATATTTATAACAAGTTATGGTCTAATAATTTTTAACTTTACCGGATAAAACACGGCGCGCACACACAGAGTGAGAATGAGAGAGAGAGAGAGAGAGAGAGAGAGAGAGAGAGAGAGAGAGAGAGAAGAAAAAACGAAAAAAGAAAACTTTTAACGGCATTTATAAAATATTTTATTATTAACGAGTGGAAGAACTAGAAAACCATAAATAAATCTATTAAATTAATAGTTAAATATATCTAAAATGATAAATTTTATTTATTTTTTTTAGATAAAGAAGAGGGTTAATAATAATAATAATAATTAAAGTAACAATAAAATATGGCACAACTGGTCTCAATAAAGTATGACACATTAATGTCACCGATTCTAATATCGACCGATTCCTCTGTATCGACGCTATCATCGCCACTAAGTGTGAGCTACGATCTTAACTACGACTATAAGTGCGACCGATTCACTGTTGTCAAAACTGAACAGTTCGCTTCCGCCGATATTGTTGACGATTACTGTTTCGAGGATATTAATGACAGTCATTGCGGAAGAATTGGGTGCGCGTGTAATGACGATCAAGATATTTGTGTCATTGAACCGGAACCAGAACGAGAGATAATAGTTGTGGAAGAGGAAGAGGTGGACGAGGAAGTGGAAGTGGAAGAAGAAGAAGAAATAGAAGAAGTGGGCAAAACCAGTGATCACTATTACAGTGATGCGATTAAAGTCAGCAAAGAGATTTCTATTGACAGAACTTTAAGTGCCGATAATTGCAGTAATTATAGTAACGGACAGACGTACGTGTTATCATCACTTTCGTTGTGTACAATTATTTTATTATCGGTAAGCATTTTTAACCGTAAGAAAAAACCTTTTGACAATTATTATTATCATTATTAGTATTTGTTTGCCTTTTGTCTCGTTAGTCTGTGTCAACAGTGATCACATTAATGCTACTGAAATATTCAATAAGTTACTGAACGATAGAGAGAGAGAGAGAAAAAAAAGAAAAGAAAAATTTTCTCGAGTTTTCTTTTATTTCGTTAATGTCTATTATTAAGATAAAGAACGGAAAATACAAGATTGATAGACAAGACAGCGCATCACATACACACACATACACGTGAGGTGCGTCACACACACACTCACACGCATACACATCACACTAGTTTTACAATAATACTGTTTTGATTACTGAACTCTCCGAGAAAAATTCGGTTACTTTGATGACACACTTGTTTCTCTTCGCGGCTCGTATTTTGTGTGTGTGTGTGTGTTTGATGACCTCTAAAAAAGTAGATTCCCAAACAACAACTCTGGCTGTCGTCGTCTCCCCAAACAAACACATACTCGAAATAATAATTATATATGCGTTTACTTTGTAAAATGACCCCAAAATTGCATCACTAGTTGATTAGCATATATATTTATATAGATAGATATATGTATATATAAAACCGGTTACGTTTGTTAAATAGTTAAACAGCGACACACAAAACATTATATTTAGTAATATCAGTATTTTTCACAAACAAACACACACAAACACATACGCATACAACAACAACACATAAGCGAGGAAAGAGAGAGATAGAGAATACTACTTCTTCTTCATTTATACCTTTTTTTCAAGTTCAAGGTGAGTCACTCGCGAAATATATATCTATATATATAAAAGTTTATGTATTAAAAATTTTTGAAGATGAGATAAAGCGCAACACAACGCTATAAGTATATAACGTGTTTGTGGCACATCTCATTCATTCATTTCGCAACGATTTATTTCACAGTGTGTTTATTAGTCTAAATAAATTTCTCATCAATTTTTTCTCATTTTTTTATTATAAAATATAGTGCTAATAGTGGTGGTGATCATCCATATAAATCGTACAATTTAGTAATAATAATAATAATCCTCATTCATCAAAAAAATGCTTAAAAATTGTCGCCACTTGTGCTGTTTCCTATGCCTGATGTTAGTGATGATTTGCGCGGTTTTCGGCGACACGACGTCGACCACCACATCACCTCGACCTCCGTCCAAACGATATCCGGTTCGAACGTTTCTGGGCAACATGTACCACCGATTCGGCAACAACCGGACCGGAATGATACTGATTCCGCCGCTGCTTCGACTCGCCTACCAATACGGCGGTCCACTGCTGCAGCGAATGGGATCCTCTCTTGGATTGGCTGGCGGCCAATCAACCGGCGGTAACAGCGCTATCGACAGTCTGGTTGACTCGGCACTGAGTTCGGCGCTCGGACAAACGGCTGGAGCGGGCGGTGCGGCTGCTGCTCAAGGTCTGCCCGCGTTCGGTGGTCTACCGCAAGCTATGCCAGCTTTCAATGCGCCATTCGGTGGTGGTTTCGGTGGCATAAGGCCTCCGGTCTACTTTAGACGGCGTTAATACTCGTTTTTTTTCTAAAAAAATAATTTATTAGTTAATGCCGCAGTCGTTTTGTTGTTGAAACCGTATAAACCGAGACTCGTATTATTATATACTCGTAATCCGTTATATTATTAAACTATTTTTTTAATGACACCTGAATACTGAATACTGAATACGTAATGAGGGGCCGCAGCAGTAATGTGTGTGTGTATGTATTGAGGGATCGCTTTAGCATCAAAATATAAAGTTCGCTCGAAAGTTCATTCATTCCAGCAATTCAGCAACAATTCGACCGCTGAACTGTAAGCACACATACATTTCAAGCAATAATAATAATTATAATAATATTTTTGATGAAAATAGTAATGCAATTTCTGTCTTTTTTTCCTAACTATACACACTTTGTATTTATTTATTAAATTAATTTTTCCTTTTTTAATTTATGGTGAGATATTTTTTTTTGAAATATAAAAGTTAATTATATTTTTCTTTATATAAAAAAGCTTGCTTTTTTAATTTTAATGAAATCGTGTTTTTTTATTATTATTTTTGTTTCTCTCTCTCTCCCTTAAACATAAACAAAAAAACTAATTTTTTATTGAACAGAATTTATTTCGTTAATATATAAAATATGGCATTAATAATAATAATAATAATAATAATGACGATAAAAATTTACTTAAAAAAGACTGTACATAAAAAATTATAATTATAATAATAACCTATTAACAAATTTAAAAAAAAAAATTAATATAATTATATAATTAATATATGAAACTACTAAATAAATTTAATATTTAATATACATTTTTCAAACTAATTAATTATAAATTAAGTTATATTGCTGTTGATCCAATCAATGTACTCGACAACTCTATAAACGAAAACAATTTTAAAAATAAGAATAAAGTAAATTTTTTAAAATAAAAAAAATGACAATCTTTTTTCAAAATCATTTTTCTAATCTAATCTAAGAAATTCCATATACAGTACAGTATGTGTGTGTGTGTGTGTGTATAACCTTGTATAGACTCCTGGATATCCTGGTTGTGCGCAACGGTTTCCAAATGACACTGAAAAAAGCGTTTAAGAAATTAACGCATCGATTGTTACGCACAAACAAAAATGCAATTAAATAATTATGAACGTTTTAAATATATGTATTATCAACAAAAAAAAATAATAAATAATTACCGATGCCATTAATAGTCCACTTTTTAGTAATATCAGGCAACATTAGAGGACTTCCCGAATCACCCTATTATTCAAATTAGAGTTAAGAACTGAAATTAGACTTTATTTATATATCTTAGTTAACGGTAATAGTTAATCAGCTAATTTTTTATCAGAACTAACTGTATGATTATTCAAGATTAAAATTCCGATATATGATTGATCGGTAACCCATTGTGTGTTCATTTTGATCATTAACCCTCTTTTCATTTGCGAACGCATACCTGACACGCATCTTTGCCGCCGTCGACATAACCGGCGCATAAAAAGTTTTGATTAATCGGCTGAAAGTATCGCTTGTCGCACTCTTTATTGTCCCAAATCGGTAGCGACACCTGTTGCAGTACGCGACTGCCCGCTCCGCCGTATGAAACCGTTCCCCAGCCTATCACCTATTGTGTCAATGCTATCAATTATTAATTTCTCGTGGAATACAATTGCTTATATGGCGCATCGCTTACTGTGGCCATATAGCCAATCAGGTCTTTAGATTTGTCCGCTACGGTCGGCAGACATATCGGGTGTATGTTGGCGTCGAACGCGATTTTCTCTTTGAGTCGTATGAGACCGATATCGTTGAAGAAGCCGTGTCGCTGAAACTTTTGATGCTGTTTCACTAGTATGACACCATACTCTTTCGGTCGCACGTGATTCAAGTCATGCTCGCCCAGTCTCACTGTTAATTGGTTTGCTCTATATCTGTGTTGAGAGAAAATTCACCGGAGAGAGAGAGAAAAACAAACCGCAGTTCAATAATTAGTTTTTAATTGCTGTTTATGTGTGTTTGTGTTTGTATGTATTAAAAAATATTTTCTTAAGTACTTGTTTCCCCTGTGATCCGATAAGCAATGAGCGGCTGTTAAAATCTAGAAGAAAAATACGAATTAAAAAAATACTGTATTATTAAAATAACAAATTCTTGAAACATAAATTTAAAAAGAATTGCAAGTAAATAATTTGAAACAATCTAATGGTAAGAGAGATTTAGTCGTATAGGTTATTATTTATAGTAATTAAAACGCAAAAAAATACTGCAACACAGAACACAGTAAACAGTAAATAATAAATAGTCAAGTAAATAAATGACTGTTTAAAAAAAACAAATCTCTTGTGTTAAGTGCCGGAACTATGATATAAATAACAGAAACAATTATAAAATTATACCAAACAATCGCTGACTAACTTATTTTATCATAATTATCTATAAAATCCTCAATTAAAGTATTTTTGTTTTCAATCTCAACACCGAACAAACTTTGCTTGCGATCCCACTGTAATAAATATTTTGAACTCACTCAATAAAAACGTCATATTTATAAACTAGAATACAGTAATAATAAATATATTTCAAACGCTAATTAGAAAGTCTAGAAAAATTAGGCCGACAAGTGTATTGCGAATCATGGAAATTCCCATATTATAAAAAAAACCCTTACATGATATTCATCAATGAGAGCTCCGCCGCACCAAAACTCTTTGCCTTTAGTGTTATCAAGAAATATGGCTGCCTGTCAATGAATGACACAGAAAATACAAGTTACTTATTTGGATTAAACTTTCAAATACACTGTTAGCTTACAACCCACGGCCATTGACCAGCTCTGGCATCACGTCCACCAACAATACGAGCGTCACGACCAGCTTCGCCACAACCTAAGCAAATAGGGTTCACTATTAGCATAAAGTCTTGTAATACTTTTCAAAAATACGTACTAGTCCTGAGTGTCACACTAGTCGATTCACTGTGCAGATCACTATTATCACTATGAGTAATGTTCACGTGTTCGACAAACGGGGGAATATTTATTGTTGGCCTTTTAGTTGTGGTGGTAGTAGTAGTTGTGCTGGTGGTGGTTGTGGTCGTTGTTCGCGACCCCCAGTGAGGTCGAGATAACAACGATTGAGCACTGCTTGCGGAACTATTAACGCTAGTAATGACTGGCAATATTTGACTCGATATTGGCTTAATGTGATGCGAATGATGATGCGAGTGATTCGATAATGAAATGATTGGCTTTTTCTATTTTAGAAACATTAGCTTTACCTTAAATTTTCTTTTTTTAATCAAAACTCACAATTGGAACTGAATTGGCAGACGAAAGACTACTTGTGCCACTTATACTATTAGTGCCACTGTTGCTATTACTGATACTACTGCCGGTTCGCGGACAGCACACTCCAGGAACGATCAAATTTCTTAAACAAACCGATTGCCGCAGTAGATTCAAATCAAATATGAGATAAATGCAGTGACGAATGTCGGAACACTGGCCGGGCGTACCAAACGGTGTGCGACAGTGGTTGAGACGCGGATTTGAGGCTAAAAGAATCGCGAGACAGAAAAAAAACATTTTAATTTTCTCGCTCTCTATTATAATACGATGGTAATCACTAACACATGTATTCAGTGAACGTTGTCTTATTCGACGCGCGTGTGCTCAGCGTTAATACGCATAATAGTATGATTAGCAGTCTAAGTAGGCATACGTGCATTATTTTTTATTAAATAAAAAATTATGACAAAAACAATATATCACCCAAACAACAAAAGCAAGAAATAGCACTTTTTCGTCAGCGAAGAATCATTTCAATAATAAATCATTTAAACAATTTAAAAAAAATTAATTAAGCTAAACACTAAACAATAATTTAGTAGAGACACCCAAGTGTTATAAAAATAACATTTGATATGTGTTTCGAGACGATTTCTCGTTCTCTCCTCTCCTCTCATCTCATCTCTCACTCACTCGTTCTAACATATCATAGTTCTCTCTGTTGTGGATTTCAATTTACGATTGCAATAAAAAAATTTTTAGTGCGAGTGTGTGTGTGTGTACAGCAGAAACAAAAAATAAAGTTTTTTGCCTTTGATTTCTATGAAAAATGACCTCAATTTAGGGTAACCACATCGCTTCACACAGTTTATGCGATGCTGATGATGACGAGCTGATGACGGATGACCTACAAAAAGTTTACAATAGAGGTTGCAGTGGAGGTGCAAAACACTTGTTGATTGTATGCCTATATACATGTAGTATATACCTGTCTGTGTATGTGTATGTGTTTTTTTAATATTTTCTATTATATAATATATTTATTATTGCGTTAAATATTTTTTTTTATGTTCCAAAAGTCGAATCATTTGACACATTAGAGAGATTACAATAAATAAAATTTTTTCTTTTATTGTTATTATATTTTGCGTGAAAATCACTCAACAGTAGACCTATTATAGCGTTTATCTTTGCGCCACTTATTTCATTGATTAAACACCACTACATGAATGGTATTTTACGCGAAATCACGTTTTGTAACTCGAAAACATCTTCGTTAATAGCGACACTATTCGGTCTACTTATCAGTAATAATAGGTGTTTTAAGAAACTTTAGGATTTTCTTTTCTGGGAATTTCCAGTTACAAAAAAAATAATGTGTCACATGAAAGAAGCAAAGTACTCGTCGTTCGAGTGATTTCTAGTGTAGTATACACACGAGAGCGCGATAAGAGAGAGAGAGAGAGAGAGAGAGAGAGAGAGAGAGAACTTGTTTATACGGTATACAGTATATAATAAGAATAAATATTTTGAACTGATTTTTGTTTGTTCGGTGCAGCAAATAATGCTGATAAATATTTATTATAAATAACTTATATTTTAATACGCGCATAAATTACAAAATAAAGGCGAATGTTTAAATAAAAGTTTTTTTTCATTCATTAACAAAAAGTTAAAATTAGACTCGAATTTCAGGTTTAATTTTTTAATGCAAAAAAACACACACACACAGAAAACAATAATTGAGTTGAATTTTTAGTTTGAATTTAATGGGTTAATGAAAATTATAGTACACATACCACAGTACTAGTAGAGTAGAAAGTTTTTTTCCAGTTGAAAAATATAAGAGTTTTTAATACTCGCACGTATTACTAGCACTAAAATAAAACCAACAAATAGTGATTAGATTAGCGAGGAGTTGACTCACGAATGCAATTATTATTTACGGTTTTTATTTGTCTCGCTTATCTCTCTGTTCGTCGCAACACATTTTTTGGTATATACGTACCAGAGTTGAGCTCAAAATAAGTGATGTATTTCAACAGAAAACAAAACACAATTGATAAACAACAACGCTATTTGTTTTCAGCAGAGAATAATAGATAATAATAATGATAAGTCCAGACACGTATATATATAAATATTATAAATACAACGCGTAAAAATTATTATTTTCATAAAAGAATTATTTGCAGTAAACAAAATAGGTTTTAAAAGTACGCAACGCGTTATGGCGAGAACTAATAGAAATCCAAACGAATGCTTAGTTATTGTTTTGTGTACATTCCTGATCGGAATTAGTGTCTCACTGGCGTCGAGCAGCGAAGACATTTCCGAGCGATTCACCACAAACAATCAAACAGCAAAAGTAAATAAATTTCTGATAAAAAAATAATTTTTACTCAAAAATATTTCGTTATATTAAACTAAATTTTTTTATTAAAAATATTTACTCGATTTTTAGGATACGATGCGAATTAACATATTAATTTTAACGTCACTGACATCGGTTATATCTCTGTGTGGAATAGTGGGCGCATTTACGAAGTGTCATCGTTTAATCAAATACTTCACTGTACTCACAGCGCTTAACACCGCTTTTTCATTATTCGTCAGCATTAAGTACGTGTCGGTCGGTCTCATAGTATTAGCGATGTTCACTGTATTAACTTTTATAATCGCACTTAAGTACGAGAAAAGTTTGAACGATAGGCATAATGCTAATCGTACTAATAATAGTGATCGTAATAATATATCGATCATAACAACATCAAACAGTTGTCACTCATTATATCCGCCGCAATACGAACCGCCGCCAGCGTATAGTGACGTGACTGTGGCTGATCTGCCAAAACTAGTGGTGTAGTGGCTATGAGTTTATGATAATGAAAAATATTTTGTATTTATATGTATACTGTATATATAGATAACTAATAAGCTGTCATATAAATTTATTGTATCATTATTTATTAAATTATTTTTAAAAATATAAAATCTGTTGTTTTTAAGGTTTTTTAGGCGATACACTGGTAGAACCTATAAATTTCTAACACTTATAAAAAACATAACAAAGTATTGAAAGAAACTCGTAAATAATTTGCCAAATTTTTTATCTATAGTAGAGTAATAACTGTAACCGTACGTGTATTTGACACGTGTTCTCATGAGATAGAAAAATGTAATTTTCAGGTCCTATGTGTGCGTGGACTGATTAATATTAGTTTGTCTCATATTTATTATTATTTAAAGTTTTTGAAGGGCAATTTTTTTGAAATTATTGCAATTTAATATGCAATTTTTTTCCCTCAATTAAAAAATTGTGGTTAAATTCCGATGACAAATTTTTGGACAAACACAGAATTCTAAAATAAATTCAAAATTTTATCTCAATTACGCGCAATCAATAATGAGAAAATCATTATAACTTTTTAAAGAAATAAATGAAATATTTAGTTCCAATTTCGAAAAATTTTAAAGCAATATAAAAAGCTAATTAGAATACAATTTTTTCTCAGCTCTAATTATGGCATCTATTGTGTAATTTTAAAAAGTTTATGAGATGCTTGTGTTTGAGAGCTTATTGAATCATTTTTTTACAATCACTCACTAACTGTACTATTTTCTATTTTCGTACAATGACTTAAAATGAATAATTAACGAAAGAATGATTAGTTGAGAAAAAGTTTTTCAGAAAAATAAAACATATTCGCTCATTAGGAAAAATATGGTTCTTGTTTTCAAAAAAAATATGATGCTTTTTTATCTGCGCTGACATTTGCATTTAAGGATTATCATCTTCTTATCGTGACTTTGATTTAAAGTAAACAAAAAAAACAAATATACAGTATATAGCAACTCTTAATCGACTTTAAGCAATGCAAATTCCTTAAGCACTAATGCATAGGTTAAATGTGATAAAAACAAAACAAATCTATGAGTTTCTTGGGAGTAAAACAAACAAAGTTACGCAACACAAGAACGATCATTCGTTTATTATTCCATTTCTAGTCTCTTCTATTTCATAGTGCACTCTACAGTTACTCAGACAATGTCACGTTCAAAAGATCTCTGGTTTCTTCGAATGCGACTTTAAGTCCTCAACAAAAAAATTTCAATGCTTATTGACAAATCAAAAGCGCTGATAAGATTACTTAATTAATTACGATAATAATACTTTGAAACAAAGCAATAATAAACAAGCGCTGTATTTCAAGCGAAAA
Organism: Steganacarus magnus; assembly: GCA_034698365.1. Taxonomy (NCBI): domain Eukaryota; kingdom Metazoa; phylum Arthropoda; class Arachnida; order Sarcoptiformes; family Steganacaridae; genus Steganacarus; species Steganacarus magnus. Next base: position 14,082 of record JAQIVF010000728.1, read on the forward strand.
AAAAACAATTGATAAACAAAACCAAAACAACATTTAAATAACTAATGAAATAATGCATAATAATAATTGCTATTTATTCTTCAATCGTAAAACAATCGCTCATTGTTTAAGCAAATGCTATAATGGATAGATGTGGCGAACAACACTGTAAATTCTTCAAATGTTTGATAATAGTTATAAGCGCGTTGACGACATGCGTCAATATCTCGCTGGTAGTGTTCAGCGTGTATCTCGAGACGCGTTACGGTAAAACTGGTCAAAATACTAAAGTAAGTGCTCAGTGATTTACTATTATAGAGTACCATATAAGTCAGTACGAAGTAGTTTTGATTTAAATTAAAAACTTATTTCAACTAATAATTCTTTTTCTTTAGACTATATTGCATATAAGTCTATTTATTTCGTCACCGTTTACGCTGATCGTGTCGATAATCGGAATTATAGGCGCACTGCGACACAATTATCGTCTAATCAATTATTTCGCGCTATTAGTGACAGTGAACGCCTTATTCTCGATTTACCAGTGCATTAAATATAAGGTGTTCGGATTGTTAATTCTGACCGCACTCAGTATAATGATATTAATTTTCGCGACCATTTACGAAAAAAGTCTGAACAAAAGCGACACTCATTGTGGCAATAGTGAAGCGAATAGTAATCACGTGTCAGTTAGTGTAATATCGAACACAATTTACTCGGAATCTCCGCCGCAATACGAACCGCCGCCAGCTTATAGCGAAGAGTTGGCGAAAATGGCCAAAAATGTGGTGTAGAAGATCACCTATTAATTTAATAATAATAATGTATATATTATACCTGTCTGTAAAATGCATTTACAATGTGTAAAATTTTCTTCTGTAAATTTAATAAAAAAAATCTAAACTAAACTGAGTTAACTTATAATTTAAATTATCACACAAATTATTGCCATATATATATATCATTAGAATAGCAATCATAACTTAGTTAAAAATAAATTTTTCTATTCAATAAGTGCATGAATCCATAAATCAATGTTTAAGAAAAATCAATGAGAGTTTTCTGGTGACGGGACTGCACAGTGAATATACTGTATTATAGATAAGTGGTTTATTGTTAGATAACAAAAATTTAATAAATCATATATTGAAACCTTGCATTGAAAAAAAAGTGTGCCACACTATCTGGCATACAATTCACAGGTATATATATATCATTCTTATACCATGTCTTTATAATTGTTAATAACCTAATCATATGAATAACACTCTTTTTTTCTGATAACACAATATAAATGATAATAATAATAATAATAACCATAGCAATGTCATTATTTTTTCTTCTGGCGAGATAAACATATTTTTTTCCAAGTATAACGCAACACAATCCTATTATTTTTATACGTAGAAAAATATAAAATTAAAACAATAAACTGCAGTGATTTTAATTTATCAGTGGTTACCATATTTTTTTTAACTTAAATAATAGCATTCAAAACATGGAAAGAGGCAATAATAGCGAATGGCTAGAGAAGCTAAAACCGCGCAAATGGTTGGTTATAATTCTGAGCGCAATACTGATGGGCATAAACATATCACTGGCGGCGATGAGCGAAGACATTGCCTCGCGATTCGCAAAAAACGATCAAACAGCTAAAGTGAGTGTTAAAGAGTAGATGTTTGTTGACTTGAGTTAAGTATTAGTGCTTTAAAGTATTTCATTTCACGCAAAAAACATTAGGACACACTGCGAATCGACATAATTCTTAGCGCTTCGTTCACGCAATTAATATCAACGGTGGGAATAATCGGCGCGTTTCGCGAAAACTATCGCCAAATAAAGTATTTCACTTTACTGACTGCGGTGAACACCGTTTTCTCGCTCTATATCAGTATTAAAGCGTTCGGTCTGTCGATGCTAACACTGCTCAATATACTAATACTATATATCGCCGCTAAATATGAGCGAAGTTTAAAACGAAAACTAATGGACAACAACAGGATAACATATACTAATAATACTATTGCTGGCAGAGCTGGCGAAACAACAAACAGCAACAACAATAATCAGATATCAATGATAACATCAGCCAATAGTGAGTTCGCATTACCGCCACCTCAATACGAACCGCCGCCACCTTATAGTGAAGAGTTGACTAAATTGCCGAAAATTGTGTGATAAGTAGTTATTTGTAGATAAATATTTAACAATATAATCACTGTGTTATTAATTTTTCATGATTCAAATGTGTATATTTTATTACTATTAATATTTAGTAGGAAAAATACAATAGAAATAAATAAAAATTATTTTAGTCAAGTTTAAAATAATTAGGAAATGAAAAAATGTTTTGTGAGCTCGTAATTTAAACCTGATTGCGACACAAAGATTTTCGTACCTTAAACGTGACCAAAAAGAGTGCAGCAACTGTTCTCTCTTTCCGGTCATTCATATTTTTTTTAATGAACTGTAAATATTTAAAATATTACTATTTTACTATTCATATAGCATTGAAATATTGCATTATTGGTTTGATTAGTTCGATATAGTGTCTGTGAATTCAATAAATTTAATTTTATACGTATAGAAAGTATAAAATAAATTTCAAATAACTACAACTAAGAAATTGATAAGAAATGTGAGCTTTTATACATTTTATAACTTAAGTTATTCGATATTTTATAATATAATATTACTGAAATAAATTCTTAAATATCCACTAAAATATACAAAAGCACAATAATTTACTTTTGTGTTTCCTTTAAAAATATAATATTAGTAAAGTATGTTAAATATGTTTTGTGGTAAAATGGATTTATTGTTTAATAGAGAAGTATTCAAAACATTATACGTACTATAAGTATTAAACTTTTGATTTCCTCATTTTTTCAAACATAAAAACTATACAAACTTAATTACTAAACTAACTTAAAACTATACAGCAATTAATAAACTTAATTACATTGAAGTAAATGTTTAATCCCTTACAGACAATACTTGTTTGTATTTATTTTATTAAAATTTTCTGATATAAATCAGTGACACATTCCAATTTGACATCAGTGTTATTATTAATAAAGTGTGAGCGAGAGTAACACTATTAATAGGCAGTAAAATATCAATTGTTAAATAGTTACCCTAATTTAGCGACAATAGCCCGCACCCCATGCATAGCCCGCATCCATAAATTATGGCAGTTTTATATGGGGTTTTGTAAACAATTAAAGTAAAAAGTTATTTAAACTATGGCTTTTTTAAATAAAATATGATTTTTGGAAAATTTTCTTTGTAGAAACCCGCATCCAATGTATAGCCCGCATAAGCAAATTTTTGAAAAATTTAACATTTTTTCTTCTATAGCCCGCGGGCTATCGTCGCTAAATTAGGGGTAATTGTCTGATGTGTTTGTCCCTAAAATTTTCTCGGAATTTGTTGCATTCCTTTGAGCTCACATTATCGCAAACCAGTTCTAAAGCAAAGCGTATTTGTAACGTATTTACAGTATAAAGTTATTAGCATTTCATTTCTAGTTTAATAAATTAATAGTTAAATAAATTAGTGCAGTACTAATCATAGAGATTTGATTTTGACGAACGATATTAATTGAGACACACATTAATAGAAATAATTTTTTTACCGAATTATAATTATATTTCACAAGCTGTGAAAAATCTAATAAAGTATCACAACAATGCATATCGTTTCGCAATATTTCTGCATTTTTTGTGATTTCATAAACGATGATATCGTACACGCATTCTATCACTACAAGAGCCATATGTTGGCAAAACACAATTGTGAAGTGTGTGACCACAATAAACCATCGATATGTGTGTCACATCTGACGCAACCAAACCGAAAAGTATGCGATCATTCGGACATACAATTAAATCGCTATGAAGTTCGAAATAAGATCGAAATAATAGAAGAATGGATCGATAGGTTTTTGTGTTATCAACAAAAGATTTTGGATAAATCTTACAGCAGTTTATTATTGAGTAATAAAGTATACATTGGGTGTTCAGTGTGTTGTTATTTGGTTGGCAATTATAAGAATAATGGCGGAGATATGAAACAGATTCACTTCATTAATGATATTAATGTTGAACACTGTTATAAGCATTTACGATACAGTCATGATTTAAATAAACTACGATTACTTGACGAGTTTATCGCAGAGTTTTGCGACGCGTTCTCCACTGACGAAGATATCAATAGTGATAACAATTCACTGTCCGACGAAGAAGCAAGTGATGACAGTTCAATCATAGACGAAGAATATCGGTCTATTGTAGAATTTGACTACAGTTATCCACAAATTTCACTGGTAATGTCATTTTAATTAAAATATTTTAATAATGGTTTTTTGAAATGGTTTTTCTCCAGCAAACATCAGAGCATACAGTGTCGAGTGGCGCTGAAAGTTGTGTTGCGCTCACAAATGGACGATCAGTACATACGACGAAGATTATCGGTCTATTGTAGAAACTACATACAGTTCTACGCAAATATCACAGGTAATATCTAAGGCCAACAAAATTCGGGGTAAAAAACGATGGAATTCGGGAGGGCTTCGGGGCAAAATAACTGCCGTTTTCGGGCTGAATTCGGGCAATGAAATTTAAGGAATGTATTTTAAAATTAGCTATAATAAATG